>JAYJMB010026793.1:8216-35276 GCA_036873735.1 Pouteria campechiana
CTCTCTCTCTCTCTCTCTCTCTCTCTCTCCACTCTTATTATGAATCAGTTCAGGCAGAAGACTTAAAACTGCTCTGGTATGAGCCTTGTCAACCCATTTGGAAAACAAGTCCAGCTGGAGCCTACATTTTAGCCCACTAAGTAAAAAAAAAAAAAAAAAACTGCTTAGTTGACCTTAGCCAGACAAGACCCGTCCAAACCACTAGACATGTGCATTGGTTTAATGAAAACCAATAATTGTGGAATATCTGGCCACCCATTTACTCTTCAGAGAGGAACCAACCATAAAGTCTACTCTTTGTGACAATCCAAGAAGGGATGACAAATATGTATAATCTTGGGGAATTATATGCATGGCAATGCACTGCTAGTGAGGGATTATGGTTCAGGCAAATATATGCTAGAAATACAATAAAGACTGAAAGGTTTCCTTAGGCATTATAGGAAAATGACACTGCCCTGATTCATAAGATTACATACTCCTTCCACACTCCAGAATTAAGTTAGCTAACAATTTTTGTACAAATGGATGCATTAGAAGAGAAAAAAAAATTCAAGCACTGATGATGTGTCATAGATGATGCAGATGACACACAAGCATTTCAAAAACTAACTTTGCATGAATAGAAAGCATGAAATAATACCACGGATCCCTGATAACAATAAACAAAATTAATTCATGCAAAACCCAAAAAGGAGTTCGTTTGAATTACTAACCTGAGCTGTATCATAAACAATGTACTCATTGTACATTAATTCAGAGGCCCGAACAGTTGAATTAACAGGTTCCCCACATGGCACAACCACTTCATCCCGCCATGTGACATACTCTGACTCTCGAGGTGTCTTCTTGCCCAACCCTTTTGTTGAGTGCTTCCCATCTGGAGGACGTTCCATGTACTGAAGAGTGCATAAAAAGATAATGATATTAGCATCAGCAAATAACATAACAGTCACTTTTCAAAATATGCATCTGGACGAGGTTGCAAAGGTCAAAAACATGATATATTCTAAGATAAAAACACGCAAACTCGACTTAAGTGGCTTGGTCATGTACCATAAAGACCAGAACTGTACCAGTTAGGTGAGTTCATCCAAGTGAAAAGCCATAAGAGTGCAAAAGTAGGGCCGAAAATTATATGCATGGAGGTTATTAGAAAAAATATAAACAAGGGTTGGGTGACTTAACTAAGAAAATGGCCTATGATAAAGAGAAATGGCTAAGGAAATTTATGCAGCTGACTCCACTTAGATGAGAAGCAAGTTATGATCATGATGATATCTGCCAGACCTGGGTACAGCCCACCAGCTAACAGTTGATCCAAGCCTTGTGCAACATATGTATAAAAATATACCCAGGGATGCATTTTTCAATGGTAGACTCACCGATGCCTTCTTGAGCTCATAGATCTCTCCCAAGGCAACTTCACTGAGGAGCATAAGGCCTACTGGATCCTTTTTATCTGTGTAGCAATACTGTGCGCTCTTGCTAACAAGATCAGCAAAGTAAATCCCTTTGCCAAACTATTTACAAAAGAAGAGGGAAATGTTTATTAGAGAATGATCTACGTGAATATTATCTGTGCATCTGTATGCGTGTGCACACGAGAGAGAGAGAGAGAGAGAGGAAACCATGTAGCCGGTTGCAGGAGCTTCAGGAGGTGCTATTCTTAATCCTTGGCTAAGAATGCCTACAAAATTTGTTAACCGAGAACCTGCAAACACGCAACATTATGAGGTCTTGGTTAAGTTTGAACATACAAACTAACTTGAGAGGCAGTTATTTCAAATAAAATCTGAAGACGGCAACAGATGAAAACATGTGTTGCATTGGTAATAAAACCTCACTATTACCATGAATTTATTTACAAATGTATCATTATCGGCAGTAGAATACACTCATCCCAACTGGCAATGAATGGCACATAGAATATAAAAAGTAAACATGTAGAGATAACTTATACCAGTACAATTATCAGCATCTAATTTGGCATGAATGGAATAACAAGTGATAAACATGCATCTAATCTAACAAAGTTGCATCACTGAAACAACCAAATTCAAGTTGGCAAAATTTCATCACCTCATTGGATTGACAGTGTGCTTATTTGGTGGTAACACACATGATAGACAACTTGTTTCAAATAAACAACTATTACAAATTTGACCTACTCATTTAATGGTGAACAAATATGAAGAGAAGAACCAACCTTCAGTCAGTATAAGTAACCACAGAGAACCAATTAGAAGCAAACCTCATTCGCACATGAATAGCAAAAAAATTGATTCTCTCAGAATCTCCCAAAATGCATGACAGGGCCCTCTTCCCAGGTTTTACAGAAGTCACTGTTTGAAATTTTGAAAGAGTAAGGCAGTAGAAGTAGCTAATGACCAAAGAGTCCCTCTGCCTTCAGATCCGTGTACCATTCTTCTTTTTTGCATTGTTCAATTGATTTTGGAAAGTCCAAATTCACAATAATCTAAGAACTTGTTTGATTACCAGCTAAAACAATATTTTGCAGATCACATCAGTTCCCAGGCATGCCATTAGCAAATATGGCTTTTGAGTAACATATCTGTTTTTTTAAAACATGGTGACTAGGAACCAAAAAAGGGTAATCCCGGTTGCAGGAAAAACACCACACACCCTGTTCTTCTGTTTTTTGGAACAATTTTAAGACATCATGAAAATGATTGATTATTAATTGGGCATAGCAAAAAAATAATCCAGATGGAACATAAATCACAGATTTGATTGCAAAGCCACCATGCACTCATCTACTATTGGATTCACTGATGAAGCTGATATATCCCAAAGAAGTCTACATGATAAAGGATGGAGTACATCTATAGAAATTAGCATGATGGAAATGACATGCAGGACACCCCATATTGAATTAAGGTTTTCACATTTCGCTGACATTGTAATACATGGCAGTCTTTCAACCTAATATTCATAGTATATTATCCAAATAAATAAATAAATAAATCAGATTATAGAGAGATCTCCCATATAATGTGCGGGACCAGCATAATTCTAGTGTTGTCGCTTTAGCAAATTCATGTTCCAATAACATATGTTATGCTTAAAATTGTCACTCAGTACAAAAGAAAAGAGTTCTTTTGCACATAAATCAGATAAATGAAATCCACGCAATTAGTTAGGTTTGGTGTTTGACCCAAGACCCTCACTATGTGAGTTACGTTACATATTTATTAAAGCTTTCTGCTCACAATGGTTACATGCATGTTTAAGGCACACCATAAGTCAAAAGGCATATGGAGCACTGCTTCAATACAGGTGTACTATAATGACTGGCCCTAGGACTATTGACATCCAGTCCAGTTCTTACAACATTAGTTCTACAATTGGATACATCATGAAACATTGGTGAAACATGGTTACATGTACAATATTGATGTCAGTGACATTGTCATCAATAAAAGGAAAAATGGGGATCTTATGTGGCATCTATTGTGGCCTCCAGGAATATCGAAAACAACAACATGTAGAACATTAGTCTTGAGTCTTGACCAAATGCCTCTATCTTGGTCCTAATAATATTCTTTGAAAACATAGCAATAGTTAAGAATCTTATTAGTAGACTACAAGTCTAAAAATGGAAGTAGAATTAGCATTGGCCAAAACTGAAACAGAAGAAGGCAGGCACCAGTCATCTAATCCATTCAGATGTGATGATTCCAGGGTAGGTGTGCATACCAGATAAAAGGACTACTTACAGCCACAAAAGTAAGAAATTCACATTGTTATTGGCTTACCATGCCAAAGGAGCATCCTATTGTTCAACTTCTCCCTATAGGGTTTGAACTTGTCAAATTCTCCTTCTCTATCAAGTGAAAAAACCTCCTCCAGCTCAAGAGTCCAATCCTAAAGGTCAGTCAAAAGAAAAAACCAAACACCGAAATTAGTTCCAAGCACATCAGCAGAAAACAGAAGCCAAGCACCCCAAGAAATGACAGAATCTCACCTTATGTGTTGGAGCATGAGTTCTGAGAAGATACTTTTCAACCAATTGATGGTCTTCACTATCATGAGGCAGTGGATTAATTTTACACCCAAGCTTCTTATACTTATCATCAATAGATTCATCATTGTCAATGTCAAAACCAACAAGCCTTGAAGCTATTTCAATATCCTGAAGGGCTTCTAACATTGTCACCTACAGAATGATAGGTTAGATAAAACTTATTTCAGACAGAAGTAATCACTAAAGAAGACACAGCAATATGTAAACACAATTCCTCCACACAAAAGGAGACAAATGGTTAATCATTCAAAACAACATGACCATGCAATGTAAGGAGGGTTGTCAAGCAATGAACACAAGTTCAGACAATTTATGATGATACTGCACAGATAATTTATTATGATACTGCACTGTAAATCATCCTTGGTTCCACCAAAAGAAGATATATACAGATAATTCCAATCCCCTTTACCACTGCATCAGACATGTAGACTTACTATAAATCTAAGGAAAAAACATTGTGCACTGTTAACGTGATGTATCATTTAAAATATAGGCAAAATAAAAAAAGTACGAAACATTAACCGGAAACAAGCTCTATATGATCCAAAATAAAAGGTAAAAGATCACAATACATGAAAAATAAAAACATAATAAACAATAAAAGGTTTTAATCATCAAGCAAAGCATAACAAAACATGAAGACTGGAGAGATCATCCCTAAAGTCCTAAACAAAATAAGATAAAATAAAGTCTAGTGTATTTTAACTGGTCCAATCTATAATAGGTACTACAGCTGAAAAGTCCAGGCCATTAATAACTTAGCTTCATTTTCACACCCAAGTCCTCCCTTTAGAGTCACACAGCCTATTCTTAGGATTGGCAAAGATGAGGTGCAGCCTCATTAAACTAATTTTCACTTATGCACTGGTATTTCAAATGAAATAAGCATCCCATTCAACAAACCAAACAAAAGAATGAAAGGAAAATACAAGTATCGTTAGGTAAGAAAAACAACAAAGAGAAAGGAAAGAGACAGAACAACCAAAAACGATTTCACCATGTTTAACAATACATGCCTTTGATTTGAGACCATCTTCATCTCTGATGACATGTGGATGAGTTGAAGGAATCACAGTGAAGAAGCGATTGCTGGCATCAACAATCAAGCTTTCTTTAATTGATGGGTCACTGTTGTTACTGTTTAGTAGATTCTGCAATTCTGTTAATGCTTCAAAACCTGCAATATAAAGACAAGAAATCGTAAATGACTCTGCCCATTTATGGTCAAAACAGAAAAACTAACTAGTAAGAAATATTATGGAGTTTGTGACTCATGTAACTTGGATCAAGATTCAAGACATGTAATATCATCGATGTTGGCATACACATCAGATGTTAAACAAGTAAAAAGTCAACATGCTAAAAATAAAATGTACCACATATAAAATGAAAAGATCATTATGAAAGAAATCAACTTCTGAAGAGTAAATACATACTAAATATGGAACCAAAAAAAAAGTGACACATTAATAAAAAATAACATGAAAAAGATGATGCTTTTCATAACAGGCACCTTGATATCTAGCACACAAAAATAAAAATTGCAAATATTTGGCATATGCAGAGAATGCAAATTTTTAATGTCCATCCTTCTCAAATATGACACTAAGCACTTTCAAATGGTTTTTCATAGTGTTAGAGAACCCAAGGTTTTCGGAGGTACCTTTCTGTATATTGCTTTTGCTTAGCTTTCCAAGAGGCATTTCTGACATATTGATATCAAATTCCATCATAGCAGCCCTGTGTTTTGCATGACATGTTAGGTGGCCCTCTATTCACAATAATTTGTCCAGATCGCACTAAAGCAGAGTGCGCATTCATACCTGTAAGTTTCAACATTAAACAGCATTTTCATCAATTCTATCAGTTGGGGAGCAAGTTTACTCTGTGAATCTTCAAAAATTTTCTTCTTAAACCCATGCTTGTTAACCCCATAATCCTACAGATCCAACAATAAAGCCAAACATAGTAGAGATTAGAGTTGATAAAAAGAACAAATCCAAGAAGAGAATCACTACATGCCGATGAATGTGTTTACATATGAAAATTGCCAGGCATAGGTGCCTCAGAACTGCCAACAAAATTTTAGTTTTCAGGTAGCTAATGGTCAATGTTCAACAGCAAAAAATCAGATCAATGCACTCATCAGGGGAAATACAGTTGGAATATTTGTTAATAAAGAGTATTGATAAGGATGACTAGCCATCTACCGTCAACATGACATCAGCACATATGAGGCAATCCATTCTGGCAATTGAGGTTTGACGATGTAAATCTGCAAGCAGTCATGAAAAAACTTAGGCAATAAGGAGTCACTCATACAATGTCCAATGGGAAAAATTTGCCCGGCCGCTTCTCAAAGTTCTGTTTCTTCTCCCATGCTTCCCAGGGATTCCCTGTCTTCTCTAAGAATAAACGTTTGAACTCCCGAATTGCATCAGATTTTGACATCTCTTCCAGTTTGGTTCCACCAATCTTATCATTTCCAACCCGACCCCACTTGCGGAAGACGTAACAGTCTGTACCTTTGTCTTCTTGGATAATTTGAAGAATATAATAGCTTCACAAGCAAAGACATTGTAAACCAAAGTAGAAATTATCAACAACGAAGTACAGAAATGCTAAGTTTGCATGCTTCCACACCATGCTAGCCCCATGTGCCTTTCAAGTGCTTTCCATGGCATACCAGCAGAACAATGGAACCATGTTTCAAGTAAGGCCAGCTGGAAATGCCCTCATCCAGAAAAAGAGAACCATCAGTGGATCTTTCAAGCCAAATGCACAGCCCAGGTAAATTTCACACATCATAAGCCACTCTGGGGCTCCAATCATTTCCTACATAGGGGCCTAATTGGGGCTAACCATTGTTCTTGGACCCCCCCTAGATGAATTAGTTTCTAGTGTACTCAGGTCACAAACTGCCACATGTGGCAACATGCATTGGACTCAGCCACTTGCATGTGGAATTGGGCTAGTTTTAGAGCTACATTTTTACGAAAGTATACTTTGTCCAAAAGTTCCATCTCAAAGCGAAACTGCAATAAAGCAAGCACCATCTAATGGTGCTCATATTATTGAAAGTGTTGGAAACAGGAAGATAGGGATTTGGCTGTGATACAGCCCAATATTAGGAGATTTGATTAGCTGTAAATAGTATGATTTGGTCGATGGTGTAAAATAGGAAAGCTAGTTATTAGCCAGCTATTGTAGGGAGATTTTTCCTGTTTTGAGTTGTAATTTGCTCTATAAGAGGATCCTCATGTAAAGCATATTATGTCAATATACAGAAAACCCTCTCTTTATATGTTATCAGAGCCTTGGCTCATCCTAAAAAATAAAACCCTAAAGACTCATCTGTAACCCTAGCCCCTTCTCACAATGTCTGATGTATCATAAGATTCAACCCCTCAAACTGTCCCACAAAAAGCCAATGAAACCCAAACTGATCAAGCCTCCAACACTGAGTCTCACTCTGTCCAAATCACCATAATCCGATTAAATGGTGATAATTTCCTGTGTTGGTCTCAGTTTGTTCGAATGTATATTTGAGGGAGAGGAAAGATTGATTATCTAAAGGGGGGCAAGAAGGAGCCAGCAGAAAATGATCTGATGTATGCAACCTGGGATGCTGAAAATTCCATGGTAATGACATGGCTCATTAATTCCATGGACAAAGAAATCAGCTTCAACTACATGTGCTATCCTAATGCAAAGGAACTTTGGGACAACGTTAACCAGATGAACTCTGATTTGGACAATCAATCCTAAGTTTATGAATTGACCATCAAACTCGGTGAAATCTGTCAAGGAGATGACTGTCACCAAGTATTTCAACTCGCTGAAATGGTTGTGGCAAGACTTAGACATGTTCAATACATATGAATGGAAATCGACTGAGGACTAAAATCACTACAAGAAAACCATGGAAGACAACTGTATCTTCAAGTTTCTTGCTGGACTCAATATTGAGTTTGATGAAGTGGGGGGATTCTAAATATATCACCTGTTGACACCAGTGTATAGGTCAGACATATTCAAAGTTGTGTTGTAAATGCTTGTCCCATCCTCAAGAATGTGACCAGAGTCTTGCAGACCAGAGGCTTCGTGCACAGCACTTCGTCCTTTCACCTTCACAGTGACCATATCATTTCTCGAAGTCTTACTGACAGCTTCAACCCGATACTGATCAAATGGAAGCTTCTTTTTCTTCTTAAAGCAGTCCACAAGATAATCCTCCCTCACAATGGGTACTTTCATCCTCCTGTCAAGACAAATGTGTGCACTTTAAAATGAATAATGCTTTGTAAACCTTATAGAAACCAGGAACCAGCACTCCAAATGACTTCTGTAGTTCTCACCTGGCTTTTCTGACCTCAATATCATTATCATCCAGCTCTCCACACACAACTAAGCAGTCAGTATCTGCAAAAGTCCAGATATTTGGATTTTCAAAAGATTAATCACAACTGTTAAAACTTTTAACACTTCATCCCTAACAAGCACATGTATTGTGATCCATAAATGAAGGTTTCATATGCTCACCTCATATCTCATGAAGATCACAAAAGAATGCATATCTTAATTCATGATTGAGGTTTCAAATTTTAGCCTCCTATTAACATTTCCCACAAGACATACTCATCCATTGAAAATGTCCCATAAGCACAATAATTCAGCGTTTACTTCATGGATTCAGTTAAGCACAATAATTCAGTGTTTACTTCATGGCATTCAGTTAAGCACAATAATTCAGTGTTTACTTCATGGCATTCAGTTTTACATTCTGAAGACCACCAACGACATCTTAATATCAAAGTCATTGAGCAGCCTTAACCAACGAGGTTTGAGGATTGAACTTAACCAGTAACCACTCCCTTCTTAACCATCCATTTGACTAGGCAACTGTGATTAATTACATTTTGGACTGAGCAGACTATGTAGACTCATGTTTGTCGATCTGGGAGGCATATGACAGCATCCATCAATAAGCAGAAAATAAGTTATTAATGGCAAATACATTTGAGAATCTAAACTCTGCTTACTAGCAGAGAAAGTAAGCTCCATAACCTCTGAAAACTTCAAAAGCAAGCATACCTTTCTTGAGTTTGGCATGAAATGTTCCACCTGTCCCTCCAATTCTGCTCTTCCATTCTTCCTGCATGTTGCCTCATATCAATTGAACTGTATATGCATGCAGCGAAATAAAACCTTATCTAAAGAAAAGAAAAAAAAAATCACAATAAGCAAACAGATTCTGTCTTGATTTATGGATGTATGAACTTGATAAAGTTGAGACTGTGGATGGCTGTGTATGTGATGGGATTTGTGAATAATTGTAATAGCTAGTAGGTTTCCCTTCTTAGCTTGATTTTGATTTCCTTGGATTCCAGTATATTAGATCTTGGGATAAGCAGGCACCTAAGTCACCCAGCCTAGTCGTGATCCTAAGGACATAATCTGGTGACTTGCCACTACCGGAATTGGACTTGACAGGTCAGGTAACATATTAAAAGCCAAGTAATGTCTCAGCCCAAAAGAAAACCCAAGAGAGATGCCTTGGGGTGGCAGCTTCTGGGCTGGGGCATAAACATGGTTTTGTTCAGTAACATCATCATCTAGCCTGTCATCTAAATGGTGTATATGCAAAGTGTATAATCAATCATGAAACAGAGTACCAAAATTATTGTCAACTGCCAACCAGAAATCAAGAGTTCTACTCAACAATTTTTTCCCAGTTCTGGAAACAGAGAGACAAGTAAGTGGCCCTTATTACTCCATTTCAACCCACTAGAGCACAATAAACACTAGCACAAACAATTGCAAAAAGTCCAGCAAAAAAAAAAAAAAAAAAGACTAAAAATGAGATAGAAGAACATCATGGGCACCCTATATTTCCCTCCATATAGATGATGCCCTAAAAAACCGTGCTATGTTAAGGCAGACACCACAACCATGAAAAATCTGCACATATGAGGTCATGTTCAAACTGTTTGGTGCAAGTCAAGCGGAGGATCCACTGTCAGGCAATCTGAATCATATGCCAGCACAATCATGGCAGGCACTGAATTTCAGCACATTTTCTGACACTTGCTTAAGCTGAAATTTTCTAGGTCTTATGATCTCATAGCCAATATACTGCTCCCGTTGTTACTGAGTCTGAAATTCAATCTTAGCTTCAATCCACAGGCCTTACAGCTTGGCAAGAGGCAAGGTCAGTCAGGGCCTGCATGGATACCTATGTAATCACACCGAGCTTGTTTCATGCATTTGATGACTTCAGTAATTCATGGAAATCCAATATTGCCAAATGATCCCAATGAGCAGAAGACATACCATGGATTCTTTCTGCAATCCAGATATTGCTACTTTCAGATCTTCCAATTTGTCACACTTAGAAGACTGAGATGAACCAGGAGCAGCATCATTCCCTGAAGATTTATTGGAAGATGGTGGAGGCAGAATCCGTTTACGTTTGTCAGCCTTTTGTGATTTGAACCACTGAACACAGATTGTATTGTTTATATAATGTTAGCACATCACAGGAAATGATATTGGGGAGAGCAATGCATGCCTTTCAAGGTTTCCTAAATGATGATCAATTATTCACAATGCAAGTAAAGCGCATATGCACAGGCTGTCCAAGTTGTGCCTAAGAGTTAATAGATCAGATCTGAACCACCCAGTGGATAAATCTAGTCATCCTTGAAAACCAGCAGATACATGGTAAAACTTAAATCAGATAAACAAGTTCGCCCAACCAATATTACCAATGAACAAGTTCATCCAACCAGCATTTACCAAAGGAATGTGCTCTATCCAAAATGTGCTAACAATTTGGACAGTCTAGATTGGCATACACGCACACCACATGAATAGTGAGTGGACTCGTTTTCATTTTTCGTGATGATGGAAAATACCTGCACATCATCTGTATGAACTCCATACCTTTAGAAGATATTGATTACTTGTTTCTTCTGGAATTTTCCATTTGCCCTTCAGACGCACAGGTTCAAAAGTTGTGTATGCACACTTGCTCCATGCTGATAAGTGCCCATGGCAACGATATTGGCCACCCGAATAGCGTAGAGGACCAGAACACATTGGGCAGCTACCCAGTGCTCCAAACAGCATGCCATCAGCACTTAAGGGAAAAAAAAAATAACCAAAGCACTTCAGATTTCTATGTCGTAAGATTTCATTAGTAATAATAACAAAATGCATTTTTCTAATCATATTAAGTGAAATGCATTAATCGAGGATGTTCAACACCAGCATTTGCAGAAAGTGGTGACCTCATGTCTGTATATGTATGGACGTTCATGCGTGTAAACGATCAATAGAGAGGGGAAGTCTTCAATTTATAGCTGACATAATCTCCTTTCATTTCCTACCCTTTTCTAGATTCCACCCTTTCTGATCCCTAAATGGTGCAAGGAGTAGACTAAAATGGAATTGGTTCCAATCAAATAGGTGCAATCCAGCTTGTTGTTCAAGCTTTCAAAACATTCATTCTAAGGGACTCCACTCAACACATAAGAAATGATTCAAAAATGGTAAAAGTTACCATTTTGTGTACACAGGTAAATAGTTAAAGGAATTTACCAATGGTCTCGTAAGTCAAGTTCTGATCCTGCTGAGTCCTGTCCATTAGCCTCAAGCATCTCACGCATCTCTGCTGTTGTAACATTCTTTTTAAGGTCATCTTTTATTGCCCACAGAGCTTTGCTTTGTTCTTCCAGGGCATGATCCAAATATTTATCACTTGAATTTTGAATTCCAGATTCATTGCGATTGTTGATGGTTGAAGCTTTACCAGCAATAGAATTCCCTTCAGCTTTAGAAATTTTTGTCTTCTGGTTATCGTTTGCAGTCTTTTTACGTTTAGTGCCTTTGGAAGTTGATTGTCGCAGCTCTTTACCTTCATGTGCTTCATCCTTAGAAACTGCAATGGGCAACCAAAACCTATAAAGCATGAGAAGGGCATGCCACTAGAGTGCATTAAAGCATCACTACAGCATACATTGCACTGTTGAACAGATCAAAGACACTAACATGGTTATCTACCATGTAGAAAGACATAGCCCAACAGGTAATCTGAACAGACCAAGATGGCACCTTTTGTCAAGGAGTCATGTTGACATTTCACTAGTAACCTGAATAATGAACTGTTAAGTAAGAAAAAGGAAAAAAAGAAAAAAGAAGAAGGATGAAAAAGGTTTTGATATATATATATATATATATATATATATATATAGAGAGAGAGAGAGAGAGAGATGAGCAGCAGACTTTCATATAGATGAGCAAAACTCATAAATGGCAGATAACAGTGATCATACAATTATCCATCTACAGGAAATCAAATATGGCCTCAGTGGCCTAGGGCTGTGTTTAGATGCTAGGAAAAGAGAAAGGCAAAGGAAAAAGTGAAATCTAAAAATAGAGAAGAAATGAAAGAAGATGATATCAGTCATAATGTGAATAAAGGCAAAATAAATAAGGTTAGCAATGGGGAAGATATAAGTGATGCCTAACAATAGACAATGAAGATGAAAAAATCTTGTTGTTGGGGGTAGTACAGTATGTAAACATTACATCACATTAAAGGGTAAGGAGAGAAGGTGAGTAAACCTTAAGGTTTCAAAGTATTCAAACACACCCTAGAAATAATCTTCTTGATCATCATACAGCTTTTACACAAGAAACTGGGATGGCACTTCGCACAGCCTTTACAAGTAGTGCATGATAACAGCATAACCAGACAGTTACAGACTGAAATCAGTTTTCTTTCAGAATCACCAAGGATTACACAAACATGAAGTAAAATCTCATACCATTTCTACCAGATGAAGAATCCCTTTTAGCTAGAGAAAGCACAGCTTCCTTGTCCTGAGTTGAAAGGCTATCCCAACCAGACAACTTATCAACTTGGGTAGAAGGAGACATTTCTATAAAACATTTGACATGATGCCAAGCTAAACCCTTAGCACCTCCATCAGGTTTTGTTGCAACACGAACCTAAAAGCAAGAAAATGAAATATGATGAAGGTCAAAAGTGAAAAAGAACCAATGGCAATACCATTTGAAAAATTAGAACTGCTTAACAGCAGTGGCTTCTTCTGATCCATCTCAATACTGCACAATGCAAATCATAAACAGCACAACATGATTCATGAGATATGATTAGAAAGACAGAACAAATAACAAGAAATATCTGATCTATAGATTCTTCCAGATCCACAGACACCAGAAGAAACTGAAAGATTTAGTCAAAAATGAGTCAAAGTTTGATAGGCTGTATTCGGCCTCAACAAATCAGGTCCAGATTTATGTTTGCTACCTTAAGTTCATATCTTCTTGCAATGTTATTTTTTACCAATTTACAAAATGCTATTCTTAACTCTTCTGTTTACTTTTGCAGAGACAAGAGGGATGAAATGAACCTCAATCCACACAGCTTCCTAGACATAACTCCAGGTCCAAAGCCTGTTCACTTGTACTCCCAAGGAACTTGACCTGGTGAAGCCCAATTCAAAACACAATTCTGATCATATTCAGACTCAGCACCAAAAGTATGTCATTTAGATTTGAAACCAACAAAATCCAAATCCCACTCCCCATCTGGGATTATGATCTGTGAATCTATTGTGGATCTGATTAGCTGCATAATTCATGGGATTATGGCCCATGAACTATGCTGAAAAACATTAAACAACTGATAATCAGAAAAAATTCACAGGAAATTAGTTTGCAAGTATAGAAGCATATAACACCCAAAAGCACAGTGGATGCTAATCTGTTGTTTCCACTGAATAAGAAAGAAAGAACTCACATTTCCTTTTGCAATTTTTTCATTGCAGCGCTTGCAACCAGCACGAGCATTTTGTGAAACTTCAATGGCACATTCAGAGGCAGCAATTGGAGTTGAACTAATGGAACCTCCCTCTACATACATCCTTATCTTCTGCTGATCTTCCCATCGAAGTAGGTCGAGGCCTTCAACATCGTCCAGGCTAGAGTTATGGTAAAAAAGACAGAACCAATTCACATGAAAAATAAAGGTGTAAGCAAGTCCTTCACGTCTAGCAATATCAAAAAATGTTAAGGATTTAAGAAAATTGTAGTATGCTCAAAGAAATATCAAGTGTACAATGATGCTGTGCATGCCAAATGATACTTACGACTTGATCTGGTTTGCTTTCTTCAGAATGCAGTCAGCATGATGCCACATCTGTTTCAGAAAACCACAAATAATTCACAGAATGAGAACAGATACAATCACCATTATCTTAGCACTATCCCAGCAAAACCCCTGTTGAATTCATGAATCCAGTTCCACCAACCCACTACCATTAAGATTTCTGATGAAGGTTGGGCCGGAGGTTTGTTGCCAGCTGTGAACCTGCCACAACCTCCATCAGGGCTGGGTATTAACAATCAGAGCATGAGGCTCTCATTAGCGCCATATGATAGATCCATATATCATCATCATCAAGCATGACAAGATTATGGTTCAATAGATTGCACATCTTGATTGTAATTAGGTAGTAAATTGAAATCAAGGATGCAACATGAACAACAAAAAAAAAGAGACATAAACAAACAAACATTTCAAAAAAGTAACTATACAATAAGAATATCAAAAGAAACAATAACTATACCATAAGAATATCGTTCAAAATAAAATTATGTTTAGTTATAACTTATGACAATATAAGATTGGTTACACTAAGATGGCAGTAGCAGTAAAACTTTAAACCCATAAATATGGCTCTTGAACCCACACAGAGAGGCATTAAATCCAAACATATGAAAATTTGATATAAGATTGGTTACACTAAGATGGCAGTAGCAGTAAAACTTTAAATCCATGAATATGGCTCTTGAATCCACACAGAGAGGCATTAAATCCAAAAATGTGGAAATTTGATATAAGAAAATATTATTATTTCTAGAAGCTTATTATTCAAACCATAGAAATTGATTGTACTAATATTTAGCCCAAGAAAACATTTCTTTCTTGCACACCATGGAGTACCAAAATCTGTGATAAGCATCCACTACTGCTGCATTCCTCTACCTCCCATTAGAAATCATCAGGCCATCATTAAAAGGAAAGGGCAATCCAAGATTTCTCAAAACAAATAGCAGCCCAAACCAAATGCATGCAGAAAGCATCAAAGGATACAAAAAAATTTTCTCAAAATGTGACAGAAGCAAGTTAATGCATCTCATTACTTTCCAACCTCACTGATACAAACCCATTCTTCAAATGGCGGAGAGCAAGAGTCTGGCTATGTTATGAAGGCAACTCTGAAGGCAACTCAGTATGACTAAGAATATGACCTATTTTCTTTTGCAAGTTTGCCAGCTTTTTTAGAGGAGCCTTTGATTGAGGGTTGTAAGATTAAAGTTCGAGCAAACAATTAACACTCTAGCCTTCTACTTGATCAGTATATCCATAAAAATGACCCATTTTTTTTCCTTCGTTGGATATCATACTCAACTAAAGTCAGTAATCAGCGTTGGAGAACAAGGCCACTTAAATTAATCTCAAAGCCCTGATTTTTATTCTTCTCTCTTGCACATGGACAGAGTAATGACAACCCAAGAAAGAGGCCGAACTGACAACAAGTTTTCACTGACAGCAAGTTATAAGTCTCACCCAAGTCATAATATTTTGAAACAAGTGGCAATCAACACAATGACGTAAGTTCTACCCCCGTCAACAACACAGAAGTCAGTTTCTCCGCAAACCAACAAAACCCAAAAAAAGAAAAATGTCTAAAAGCGCATCCTTGAAACCAAAACCATATCTAAAAGAGTAAAAGAACGCCTTTTTTCACGTTACAATCAAATGAAATATATATATATATATATATATATATATACATGAAATGTGGGGCCCGGGAAAAATGTTAAGGCATGCATGGAGCTGTTGAACCGCCCAAGAAAGAAAGAAAACAACAAACCCCACAAAACCCAGATGCATAAAAAGAGGGAAAGATGAAACCCCTAAAAAATAAAAACCACCCGAGTCAAAATGCCACAGAAAATCATCACCCAAATGATTTTCTCACCCAAACGACAAAACCCAACAAAGAAATTCAGAAGAAATGACAATCTGGGCATAGATACAGCATCGCATAGAATACCAAAAAAACTATTTTTCAGTGAAAAAAGAAAATAGAAGAATACGCAACGCTGGGGCAACGAGAGAATGCCTTACAGGCATGAAACCGTCGAACTGCGTGGCGGCTACCATCTTTCCCAGCCGGAACTTCTCCTTCGCGATGGTGGCCTTGCACGTCTTGCAGGAAGACCGAGCCGACTTCGCGTACTCGGCCTTCCACGGTTTCGGAGGATTCGCCATTGATCGCTCGCTCTCTCGCACTCTCCAGCTGCAATAGAACGTTCTTTTCGTCTCTTTGCTGTCACCTCACCTGGCTTTTATACGCACAGCGACGCATCATAGCATCCGTTTGGCGCGACTCCTGCGACTCTGTCCCTTTTGGCTTTTGCACGTTGGGTGTGGAAAGCTTGTGAGGAAAGCTTGTAGGCTTTCCAGCCAGAAACGGATCTCTTGGTTTTTTTTTTTATTATTGAATTTTAATTCAATTAGCAAATACCAGAAAAATCATAATAAGTCTTTGAACTGTGCAATGGACAGTTGGACACTAATTTTAAGTGGCTAATGCCAATGACGTTTGGTATTTGCCATATTACACTTTGCTTAGCATAAGCAAAAATTTGATTTTTATGATATGGTGAACTAAGAAAATCTAGATGAAATATCCCAATCACCCGAAAAATAAAATAATTATTTTAATTCGGATAACTTGAATGGCCGGAGAATCACAATGACATGGATAAATTATTTATCATTTCCATCAGATAATTGAAAAGAACAACTAATGTATTTTTACGTTAGCTTAATATAAAGTAATAAAAAAATAAAAGATTAATTTAAATCTGGTTCTATATGAGCAAGTTTCGTGCAATAGTTCAAATATTACAGGCATTATAAGCATGAAAATGTTGAGGTAGATGAACAGTAAGACAAAAAATTAAAAATTAAGTAATTAAAAAATATTAAAAAATAGAACAGATAAATAATAAATGAGAAAAAAATAGATTTACATGGTTTGTCCATGTCAAATGGAGGACACAAAGGGCACTAGTTAAAAAGAAAAAATGTATCATAGTATAAGGTATTAAAAAAAAACTTAAGGAGAAGAAAAAAAAACTTGGTTAAATGTTATTAAAAAAGATATGACAAAATTTAAATTTAATAAAAAAATCAAAATTAAAAAGAATAGCATAATAAAATCCTTGTAGTTAACCTCGTGCATGTGGAAAACAACTTTTAATAATAATAATGATAATGATGATGACATTTTTTTATTAAGTCCTATAAAAATTCAGCATTCTCTTGGCTAAATCAAGATTTCTCAAACATAAGGCTCCAAAAAATAAACGGCAAGACATGACAAGATTGCCAGTGGCTTATAAAAGAAAGCGTCATTTGCATCAAGCGTTTTAATTTAGCATTAATACCGCCAATTTTGACCTTTCACTTAGTGATAAAGTGGTTGCAATAGCCCACTTTTAACTTAACATTATTGTTGTTAATTTAAGATTAGTATCATAATCTTGAGTGTCATCCTAAGATATATTAATGGAAAAAAGAATTTAAAAATGAGGAAAAAAATAAAATAATATAATGTGATGAGGGTAATGATTAAAAACAAAACGAATAAAAATGAAAAAGTTAAGCTTTTGTAAGGGAAAATGGGAAATGATAATTGAAACTACAGATAATTATAGGAGAAAATGAAATTATTAGGTAAATAAAATGTCAAATCATATTAAAATATATGGAAAAAGCAGCAAAAACGGTGAGTCCATTCGAATGTAATGGGGAGTGTACCAAGAAACATACCACCCCTTTTCCATTATAAAATATATCTTAAGGATCCATTTAAATGCATTAGGGTAAGCATCAGCAATTTCTCCTGTGCGTTTTTTAGATTAACGTGACATAAATCCTACTTTTTATATCACTATCTATGTTTTTACGTAATTTCTTCAAACTTTTTCATTAAAAAACCCAAGCCCACTTTGCTTTATTTCCGTTAGACTTTTCTCATGTGCGTTGTATGCAAACAAAGAATTCAATCAGAATTCCTGATTCTGAAAACCCAAGTACTTTTCCGGTGTCAAGGTCAATCCCTCTGCCTCGGACGCTCGCTGACTCTTGCCATTTGGCTCTTTTGTTACGAATAAGAGATAACGTTTGAGAAAAGCAGGGCGCAGGTTACAGCAGTAAGCGGCAGGTCGGTGGTTTGTGCCAACCACTGCGACTAGATATAGAGCAATCCCTATCTGCAATTTGTTTTCTTGGATGATTCTGATTGTAGGCGGAAACAGATTAGCTAAAAATGAGGCTCAGCTCATTTCAATCAACGAAGCTGCTTTGTGACTTCCCCAGTGCTGGTGAGCCTCAGCATGGATCTTGATGTCACCAAAGGGAGAACACAGCGGTCAACAGAGCATTGTAGCTCTACCACAGGCGGGGAGAACAGAGCATGGCCCTTGGAGAGAGATGGGTGATTCTTTTCGGCATTGCCAATCCAGGAATCCTGCTGCCAAACGACGGGCCAGCGATTTATGAGTAATGTGTGAGTTAAAATACAAGCACTGTGGTGGAATTTTTATGGTAGAAGAGTCATTTATGAGCTAAAATATGTCTGTTGTAATCAATATACAGTCACCTTTGACCTATTAACAGCTAACAGTTGCTACAATTATTCAACTTCTCTTATTGTGGCATAAATACAATCATTCAAGCTGCATCATACTATTCTTTCAACAGGTTTTCTAGAGCGAGAATATTTCAGCTGATGCCAAAGCAAACGAACTATAGAGAACATCACATAAGAAATCAAAAAGATGGGCAGAAGGCTGCAAATGGCAAACACTTCTATGGCCAACACCATGCTCTCAGATGCAACTGCCACAAACAAGCCCACTGAAAATGTGAAGAGTATGCATTGTGCAAGGATATTGCCCAAAAATATGAGTTTTGAGTATAAGATTGTTCTTATTTAAAGCCCTTGCTCCCCATGTAAAGATGTAGCAGAATATGGTAAAGATACAGATGCACATGGAAAGAGCATCAAGAAGCACAAACACTCCAAAAGCCGGTTTGCCTGCAAGAGCAGCAACCTGGGTTATTCTCATTGTTGCTCCTGAACTAGCCTGGCAATGTAAAAATGCCGTTGTAAATGTAACTTTGGCAGTCAATGACACGACCAACACAAATACTTGATGTTGTTCTTTCAACGCGTCAATTAATTTTAGATCAATCACTTTCGTCAGATGAAGCTCTTTTATCTGAATTATATTGGGCATATGTTGAGGGGTCCGTTGTGGAAAAACATGTTAGTATCTAGAATAGAATGATTATAGCTATGAATGTTGCAAATCAATTTTATATAAATGATAAATACCTAGCACGAATTGTAGGTATGTCTCACATTATCTTTTTATCATATCATTATGTACCATCAAAGATTAGTTATGTCTAACATGCTTATCTGTAGAAAGTACCATAAGTAGTGACGATGATTTGAATAATCTCAAGGGATAGGACAATAACACCCACTGAAGCTTAATGACTGACCGCAAGCAAATGAAGAGTATTGTGAGTTTCCATCAGTTGTACCTAAACTTTCAAGATCCAATGAGTTTGGAAAGGGCTAATAACTAGAGCCATCTGATTATACATTGTATGCTATGTATGTGTGAATTTTAAATGTCGAGCTGAAAATAGAATGAATTAAATGATGGAAACGAGAGAGAGAGGATTATGACCAACTTCATACTTTCTGGAGAAAGTGTTGTTGATAGGAGTAACTGAAACAAAGATTCTTCTTTTTCAATATCTATGCCCTAGTACTTAATGGACATGCAAGATCATGACTTGGTTTTTTATCCCTTTCTTCCTTAATTTTGGTTTTTTTTAATCTCTTTATTCCTTAATTTTTCTTAACTTTCCAAAGATGCAATGAATGAAAATATTTATGGTGATCCTCAGATAAATGGAAGGAAGCCAAACTCATCATGTGCATCTATTGTGAAGAAGTGACCACCTACAGGCACCTGCATAATTATTGTTAATACATGGCTTTCATTATATTCAGTCAATAAAGACATTTTAGATAAGTGCCAAAAAATGAGTTTAGTACTCTTATAATAGTTAAAAACCCTGCATTATTTTCATATCTTATATGTTACTACTTCTTGTTAACAAAAACATATATTAGATCATTACTAATAACAGGGAGACAGAGACTCATTGAAGGCATTCCGAACAAGTTTAGTTACTTCAGTCTACCCCCATGTAATGCGTTAGAGTTTTGCACAAATAGGAAGAGTTTAGTACTTAAGGTATAAGATTGCAGTTGGGCTAGAATTTGGCAAGCCCAACCAACTTTTCAATTAAGTTTTGTGCTGCTCAGAAGGCCATGTATGGGTCATAAGTGATTACTGAAAATGTGAACAAATTGCAACGAGATTGTAACCTAGCCCATTTCTTAGCATGAGGTCTTACATGCATGTAGAGGCAAAAGTAATACCTCAAAACAGAACTGAGTTCAAGGTCTGTTTGATGATCCTTGTTCATGGTAAGCTTTGCTCACATATTCGAAGCAAGTGTATTGTCTTTGGATGGAAGGTGAACAGGTGTGTTTCCTTCTTTTCCCGGCCTATTTAACAACCCTTGAATATGACGCAGTTTTAGCAGCTCTTGAATAATTTCATCACTTTGATTTAGAAAAGTCCGGTTGTTTAATAGTATCTGGACAACTTTGGAGCAACTCTAACATTGAATATTGTGCACCAAAAGTTGCAGCCACATGAAGAGGTGAGCGACCATTGTAGTCTGCAATGTAAGGGACATGGAGGCTGTCATTATTTAGCCAGGCAACATAATGAAGGGTAATTCTTTTTGCGTTGTCTTGTATCTTGATAAGCTCTCTCTTCTTCTCTATCGTTAGTTATAACAGAGCTATTGTAACAATGCCTGCAATTAAAAGAAAGGAAGATAAGTTACACCATGCTGAGGCTAATATGATATAATAAGCAGACAACTAGGAATAACACTCATGGAATGCATTAACTCAAACCAAATCAAGCTACCACTATTTTATTATAGAAAATAGCTAAATAATCATTTCATGACTAAAACTTTACTAGTTGGATGGGTAATCCTTTGGAAAGTCATAATTAGAAATTAATTAAATTAAACACTTGACATTCTTTACTATCTACATGATATCTATCTCTATTAGGGGGGCTATGATTAGTTTTTTCATAACTATAAGGATGGAAATGGTGGCAAACAGGGTTGTTTCACAAACTCGCATTATAGATTTGGAGAAAACATTGATGTTTTCTCTCAATTTCCCAGATATGGTAAATTGTATTTGCCTTCATTTTATAGGGTTAACGTCATTCATTACTATCCTAGGCAACGCAGGTTTGGAGATTTCCTAGAGTACCTATTTCAAGCATTACAATGGATCCAACTGTCATGGATTTGCCAGTCTCAATTATGGTTGCTGCCTCTATCCATGACATTCTAGCTACATTTTGTAATGTGCAAGAAGAGATTGGTACTTCAGAGAAAGAAAGCAGGGTTGGTATAATATCAACCAAGGATGCAGAGAGTGAAGAAGTCAAGTCATTGACATACCCCAAGGTAAAAAGAAAACTTCTGAAAGGAAGTCATCATCACAATAAATCAGATTGTCGTCTTGGGGAAGCTATGGTCCTTAGTCTAAAAAATTGAATTCTTACAATATATTATCAAAATAGTAGAAGGAAAACAACATTCAAAGAGAGAAATATTAGCATTGAGCTATGTTAGTATATGGTGACCCAAATTCTATTTCAGTTAGTATGAAGATCTCGCGGTACGACGAACATGGATTTTTTCTGGAGATCTATGGTGGTAGCAGAGAGATTATGTTGTTAGGCCTAATCTTGTAGCCCACTATGATCTCTCTGGGGGTGCGCGGGTTTCACCCCTATGGTATGGATCGTATAACTAAAGACCTCATGGAGTGGGTGGCACCGGATGACTCTTGCTTGCACGGTAGCAGGCGGTGGCGTCAGCGGTGAATTTCTGCATACGGATAAATTTTGATAATTTTGTGCAAAGTTATTTGAGAAAATTCCTATGCACACAAGATTCTCAATGGGACAAGGGTTTTCTATAAATATATGTTATTTCTGTAGAGAGAGTAAGCCTTATATTTTGAGATTTCTATTTTTTTAGTCTTTCTCTTTCTTTCCTTTTGATTGTATTCAATCTTTGATATAGTAAAGCTCTCCTCCTTTACCCGTGATTTTTTCCCATTAAAAGTGTCTTTCAAGTAAATCTTTATTGCATTATAGTTTGTTTGCTATCAAATTTATGTGATTCTTCATAAATTGGTATCAAAGCCTGGTTAGGTTTCTTTCTTTTTAGTGATGGCAATAATGAAGTATGATCTCCCACTCTTAGATCACAGCACCCAATTTTCATTGTGGTAGATAAAGATGCACGTGGTACTAGCACAAATGGATTTAGACAAGGCACTGTTGGGATTTGAGAAGATGCCTATTTGAGAAGATGCCCTCATCATGGTCAACCTAAGAAAAGCAACGTAAAGATCGTAAAACTTTATCTCAAATTCATCTTCATCTGTAAAATCAAATTTTGCAGGATGTTGTGAAGGAGAAATCAGTCACTAGGTTGTGGTTAAAGCTGGAACAATTGTGCATGACGAAAAACTTAACCAATAAGTTACATTTGAAGCGATGTTTATATTTTCATCACATAGCAGAAGGTATGTCCCTTGAGGACCATTTAACTTCATTTAAAAAAAGTTACCTCTGATTTAGAGAATTTGGAAGTTAAATATAAGGATGAAGATCTAGCATTGATATTGTTATGTTCATTACCTCCTTTATATACGCCTTTTAGAGACATTATATTATATAGTCGTGATACACTTACTGTAGAAGAAGTATATGAAGCTTTGTTCTCTAAGGAGAAAATAAAATAGCTTATGGTTGAATCAGACACTCAGGTAAAGGGCCTTATGGTTAGAGGGAGAACAAAAGAGAAAAACTTTGCTACCACTGAAAGGGGTAAATCAAAATCAAATAACATATTCAAAACATGCAATTACTGTAAGAAAAAGGGGCACATCAAATTTGAGTGTTATAAGCTGCAAAATAAGCTTAAGAAAGGTGATGTAAATTAAAAAGGAAAAAGATAAAAAAATTCTGGTGAAGCCAATGTCGTAGAAGAAGCATCTGTTGATGGAAAACTTTTAATTACTTCTGATGATAATTCTAATTCTTGTGAGGATTGGATTCTAGATTCAAGTTGCACGTTTCACATGTGTCCTAATCGGGACATATTTTCAACATATACATCTGTGTCCAAGGGTACTATTTTAATGAGAAATAATAACCCTTGTAAGATTGCTGAAATTGGAACAGTTAGAATAAAATGTTTGATGTTGTTGGCGATGTAAGACATGTTCCAAATCTGAAGCGTAATCTTGTTTCTTTAAGTACCCTTGATTTTAATGGTTATAGGTACACTAGTGAAGGTAGAGTTATAAAGATGAGTAAAGATGCTTTTGTTGTGATAAAAGGATATAAAAAGTCTATTGGATTACATGTTTTACAAGGTTCAACGATTATAGGTGATACAGCCCTTATTATCCCTTCTTTGTCAGATATAAATATTACTAGGCTTTGGCATATGCATCTTGGGCATATGAATGAGAACGGAATGAATGAATTGAGCAGAAGAGGACTTTTTGATGAATAAAGCACCAGCAAATTGGAGTTTTGTGAGCACTGTGTTTTTGGAAAGCAAAAAAGAGTTAATTTTGGAAAAAGTATTCATATCACAATAGGAACGCTTGATTATCTACATTCTGATCTCTGGGGACCATCTAGAGTGACTTTTAAAGGTAGTGCAAGCTATATATTGACTGTCATAAATGACTTCTCCAAAAAAGTTTGGGTGTTCTTTTTGAAGCAAAAGAGTGATGTATTTGCTACATTAAACAGTGAAAGACAATGATTGAGAAGCAAATAAGGAGGTAGTTGAAACATCTTCGAATTGATAATGACTTAGAGTTCTGTTATGATTAATTCAATGCTTTCTGCAGGACAGAAGAAATTATGAGGCATCTTACTGTTCCTGATACTCTGCAACAAAATGGCATGGCAGAGTGGATGAACAGAACTTTAATGGAAAAGTTACATTGTATGTTCTCCAATTCTCATTTACGTAAGTCACTTTGGGCAGAGGCTGCAATTACAATATATTTTCTGATTAACCGTTCTCCCTCAGTTGTTATTAATAAGAAAACTCTAGAAGAGGTATGGTCTGGTACTCTGGCAGATTACTCTGATTTGAAAATATTTGGATGTCCTGCATATGCTCATGTTGATAATGGAAAACTGGAACATAGATCTGTAAAATGTACCTTTCTTGGTTACCAGCCTAGTGTTAAAGGATATAAGCTGTGATGTTTAGAATTTGGTAAGATCAAAAAATAGGAGGAATATCATCTTTGATGAAAATGTTATGCTTAATGACTTATCCTCCAAAGATTCTTGTGACAACAATCACAAAAAATCAAGCATGTAGGTGGAGTTAGAGGTTGGGTCAGATTCTATAACAAAGATGTCAAATGATACTATTGTGTCGACTTCACAATCAAACTCAAAGATACAGAGTAATATAAATGCAATATCATTATCACCATTACCCAAGCACTCCATTGTAAAAAACAGACCTAGAAGAGTAATTAAACCTCCACAAAGGTATGCTGAGGCTGATCTAGTTGCCTATGCTTTGCATGTAGGTGAAGGAAGCTTGGACGCTTATGTTTTAAATGTTGCTAAAAGTTTTGGCTCTAAAAAAGAACCTGCTACTTATTCAGAGGTAGTAAAATGTCAAAGCTCTGGTAAGTGGATGATTGCTATGCAGGAGGAGATGAAATCATTTGATAAAAATGACACGTGGGAGTTGGTGAAATTACCCATGGGTAAGAAAGCTGTTCAGTGTAAATGGATTTACAAAAGAAAAGAAGGCACACCTGGAGTTAATGCAATCAAGTATAAAGCAAGACTAATTGCAAAAAGCTACAGTCAAATTCCACGTATAGACTACACGCATGTGTTTTCTCTAATTGTCAAGCATAGTTCAATTCGAGCTTTACTAGTTATTGTAGCTATGCATGATCTTGAGCTTGAGCAATTAGATATAAAGACAATATTCTTACATGAAGAACTTGATGAGGATATTTACATGATGCAACCAGAAGGTTTTGTGGTATCAGGAAAATAGGACTATATGTGTTCACTGAAAAATCTCTTTATAGCCTGAGACGATCTCCCAGACAATGGTATAAGAGGTTTTATTCATTTATTAGTTCTCATGATTTTAAAAGAAGTAATTATGATGGCTGTGTTTATTTTAAGAAGACTAAAGATGGATCATTTGTATACCTCATCTTATATGTTGATGACATGTTAATAGCAGCCAAAGATAAAAAAGAAATAAGCAAAGTTAAAGCTCAGCTTAGTGAGAAATTTGACATGAAAGATTTGAGGCCAACAAAAAGGATACTTGGCATGGAAATTTAGAGAGATAAGAAGATAGGTAAATTGTATCTAAGTTTGAAAGAGTATATTGAGAAAATACTCTGCAGGTTCAATATGCAAGATGTCATACCTATAAGTACTCATTTAGCTGCACATTTTAAACTTTCATTTGTGTTATCTTCTCAGTCAGATGAAGAATTTGATTATATGTCACATATTCCATATTCTAGTGTAGTGAGTTCCCTTATGTATCTTATGGTTTGTACACGTCCTGATTTATTACATGCAGTAAGTGTTGTTAGTAAATATATGGCTAATATTGGAAAAGAGCATTTGAAAGCTGTTTAGTGGATTCTTAGATACTTACATGGCTCTACTGATGTTTGTTTGTGGTTTGGGGGAACTAAAATTGGAGTTACTAGTTATATTGATTTTGATTTTGTAGGAAATCTTGATAAGAGAAGATCATTTATAGGATACGTGTTCATCGTTGGTGGTTATGCTATCAGTTGGAATGCCGTCTTGCAAGATATAGTTGCACTATCTACTATTGCAACTGAAAATATGGTCATTACTGAAGCTTTTAAGGAAGCTATTTGGTTGAAGGGATTATTTAGTGAACTCAATGAAGATTTGTAAATCACTAAAGTTTATTGTAACAATCAAAGTGCTATCTTTCTTACAAATTATCAGATGTTTCATGAGAGAAAAAAGCATATTGATATTCGGTATTACTTTATTCAAGATATTATTGCTAAATGTGATATTGTTATGAGGAAGGTTAATACCCATGATAATCCTACTGATATGATGACTAAATCACTTTCTATTGCTAAGTTTGAGCATTGCTTGAACTTAGTTGGTGCTTCTTGTTAAGATTTATCCTTAGGGACTTGTGTGGAAGAGTTTGAGAGTTATTTTTTATTTTCAAAGATTAAAGATATATTTATTGCAGTGGAATTCGTGTCAAGGTAGAGATTGTTAGCATATGGTGACTCGAATTCTGTTTCGGTCAGTTTGAAGATCTTGCGGTACTACAAATACAAATTTTTTCTAGAGATTTGTGGTGGTAGCGGACAACGGTATGGCACTAGTAGTGCCGGACAACTCTTGTGGGCAGCGCCCTGGTGTAGGCAGCGTCAACGGCGGATTTTTGCATACGGATGGACTTTGATAGTTTTGCATAAAGCTATTTGAGGAAATCCCAATGCACACGAGATTCTCAATGAGACTAGGGTTTTCGATAAATATATGTTATTTCTGTAGAGAGAGCAAACCATGTATTTCGAGATTTCTATTTTATCTAATCTCTCTCTCTCTCTCTCTCT
>JAYJMB010026804.1:0-38390 GCA_036873735.1 Pouteria campechiana
TGATTTGGACTTGTAAAAATGGATAATGGACTATGACCTAGTTTAGGTTAATTGGGAAAATTGTGTATGAGCCAAGTAAACTAAAAATTAGTTAGATTAAAGACTTTATTGGATTGTTTCAAAGATGTTTAACTATGAATTGTGTTGAATACATAATGATCATGTCATATACAAAATTAATATGGCTACGGCATGTTAATGGACTGACCATAGTATCTAGAAATTGTACTTTATGAATTTGGCAAAGTTGCCTTTATAAATAAATGGTTTATTTGTATGTATAGGGCAAATTGAATATGGTTGGGAAGCTGTGGAGCTTGTGGCATTATGGAGAATAAGTTGTTAGCCAAGTAAGTAGGCCCCTTTTTGATTAAATGTATGAGTGAATGAGATTATGTAATAACCCATTTGTTTGTATTCGGGCATGTGTTTTGGATGGGGATAATGGATATCCCATATTGGTTAAATTGATGTTTATGTGACTAGTATGCTTATATGAATGTAGAGACAGCAAATATCCCTTGGATCAAAAGGATTATTTTTCATTTACAATATGAAATTATGTTTATTTGGGATAGGAATTATCCCATATTTTAAGGCTTTTTATTCTTGTGTATGGATGTCTAACTATGAGGGGATAGAGAAAATCACATTCTATTATGTGGAATGGATGTTTTAGAACATATGAGAGTGTATAATGTGATGTATACAATGTATTGATTATTAACTGAATGAAAGGTTATGAATATTGTTTTGTTTTGTACTGTGACATGAATTAGAACCCATGATGGGTATAGTTGGATTAAACAATATGAAATGAATTGTAGTGCATTTTTCTTGAACATAATTATTCGTGTTGAGAATTAAACATGTTATATGTGGGATTATTGAATATTTTTATTGTACTTGCCTACTTATTGAGTTGCCCAGACTATGTCTTCTTATTTATTTTTTTAGCTGGCATGTTAGGTAAAGACTTCCAACTGTGAATTGGAACTGGTGAGCAGAATTTGAAGATAAATTTTATTATAGTATAATGAGTTGGTATTATAAATTTTAGAGTGTATTTGAATGTTTGTATCCCATGAAATTTCAAAAGATGTATAAAGTGGTGTAAAGGCATGTTTTGGTGATTTATTATCATATTATGAATGAGATTGTATGATTAGAAGGATGTGGAGTGCCATCATGATCCACCTATATCTTGGGCTGTGGGAATTGTAGGTGTGTATATTTTAGAATTGATATTATTGCTTTATTATATTTGATAAATAATTATACAGGTTAAACCCTAATAATTTAGGGGATACTCTGTCCATTTTTCTATTGAAACTAGTCGAGTTCCAAAAAGGGACTCGAGTCCCCCACCCTAAAAGTGGGCAAATCTTAATGAATTTGCGTGAAAAAATGAACATCGCGTGGGGCATGATAGATTTGCTACAATAATGCTGCTATAGTAACTTGTTAAAGTGAAAATTTGCTATTTTCAAATATCAAAAATTAACACTCTGCAGCAATTGTATCTTGTAATAATATTCTTTTAAGACGTTCACACCTTTTTAGATTGTAAAAATACATAATTCATTGAATTATAATGAAATTCTTGAAGGTTCTAAGTACTATACAAGAATCGTACATTAAGAAACCATTCAAATTTAAAGTACAAAACTATAGATATTTGTTTTAACCATTTGCCACATTTAAGAAAGTTTAAGTTATAAAGGTTTTGAAATATGCTCAAAGATGTTAATCTGAATATTCTATTCGAAATCTCATCTTATGCAAAGAGACAATGAAAAGGCAATGGATGGAAGAAGATTTTCAGAGAGGAAAACATATTTGTCTGAAAATGAGCTAAACTCTATGTAAATCCTTCCACCCATGGCCAGGAGCTTAAACTATCGTCTATCTTATATGAGCTTCAATCTGCATATCTATATAGCCATTGAGTTTACATTTTGGTAAGATCTTTCTATGTTGTTAGAGCTATAAAAGATCATATCTTTCTCTGTGCTTCATTGTAACACTTTATAAAAGTGTAATAATTTTCTGGTTAATCTGAAAACCAGAGAGTTGTTGGTGATCTCTAGAAAACCATCAAGTTTGCTAGTTATCTTAGAAACTAGTGAGTTTCCTGGTAAACTCGTAAAAACTAGAAGACTGCTGGGAGCACTATTTTATGCCCCCTAGAGCTAGAATCTAGAAGAGTGTTGGGAACACTTGTTTTTGCCCCTTAGAGTTGGAATCTAGAAGAGTGCTGAGAGAACTATTATATTTCCATTATATGGGATATAGTGGAACCCATGGTAAAATGAGTGTGTTCTCATGGAAGAGTGAATGTAGGGACGGGGTTCCCAAACTACTATAAAAATTATGTTGTTTGTGTGTATTTGTTTACTTGCTTTATCCTTCATATGCTTTATAATTTTATCATTCACTTTATATCACACTACATATATGCATGGCAAGAGGGAAATGATCTAACAGGGGTTAAACAATGAATTTTTATATACCCAATTCACCCCTCCCCTCTTCGGTACAGCCATCATACGAGAACCAACATAAGCTTCATGGCCATCCATGAAGATAAGGTAAATTCAAAACTTAAAACTTTTGATCTTCAAGATTATTAGATGAGCTATATTTAGATATAAAAAATTTAAACACCAAACATGAGGAACCAAAAGAGAGCTAGAAAGAACAATCTATGAATGTTTTAAATTAAGATGAGAAAATACTCAGCTCAAGACTAACCAAAACCTTAACATAGAACTTGAGAAGATAAAAGCAAAAAATCATGCCCTTAGAAAAATATTGACTTGTACTTTATTTAAACTAAAGACAAAGAAGAAAGGTGGAGAAAACCAAAGAATGAAAATTGGCAATCATAGAAGAAAATTAGAAACCAAATACAACCTGATTTAAATACCAAAAATTGTTGCTAACATAATAAATACTATAATATCTTCAGATAATAGATTAGTAGCATCTAAAAAGTAATAGGTACCAAAATATTCTGCTACTAACCCACCTAGACCCATTCCTAAATGGGTAGCAAAAATTATAGTTCGACCTTATTATTGTAGGTGTGCTTGAGAGCCATAAGAAGTAGCAAATGGTATATTGATAGTAGTTACTCAAGACACATGACAGGGGAGAAGGAGCGATTCATAGAGTTAAAAGCTAAAAATGGAGGAATAATTACCTTTAGAGATAATAGAAAAGGTAGAGTGGTTGGGATTGGTAAGATTAGCCAACCTTGCTCAATTACTATTTCGAATGTTTTACAAGTAGAAGGATTAAAACACAATCTTCTAATTGTTAGTCAATTTTGTGATAATGGTTAAAAGGTTGTGTTTGAATCACATATATGTTCTGTGATAGATAGTTCAAATTCAGTTGTAGTACTTGGTAAAAGATGTGGAAATGTGTATTTTATAGATTTGGGAGATATCCAAGTCAAATGTTATATTGTGAGTAATGAAGAATCCTTGTTGTAGCATAGAGACTAGGATATACGAACAAGTTTATGTTTGAAAAACTAGATAACAAAGATCTTATTGTTGGCATAACCAAACTAAAGTTTGACCAAAACGAGTTATGTGATGCTTGCTTGAAAGGAAAGCAAGTTAGAGAATCATTCAAATCCAACAAAGAAGTATACATAACTAAACCAATTCAATTGCTACACATAAATCTTGTTGGACCAACAAGAACTAGAAGTCTTAGAGGGAAACATTATGCATATATCATCGTAGATGACTATTCTAGTTTTACCTAGAAAATGTTTCTTGCTTCCAAAGATAGGATTTTTTCATTCTTTGAAACATTTACCAAGCATGTGTAGAATGAACAAGATTCCCATATGGTAGCCATAAGAAGTGATCATGGTGGAGAATTTGAAAACCAAAAATTCACTTTTTTTTTGTGAAAGCAATGCAATTTTGTAGACATTCTTTGCACTAATAACACCCCAGCAAAATGGAGTAGCTAAAAAGGAAAAACAAATCCTTGCAAGAGATGGCAAGGAGAATTTTGAGTGAATATGACAATACTTCATGCTACATTATTAGTAGAATTTTTGCTAAATTTATACTCAACAAAATTCCATTTGAATTGTATTATGGCAGAAAACCAAATATTTCTCATTTTCACTCTTTTGGTTGCAAATGTTTCGTTCTTAATAATGGGAAGAAAAACCATGGTAAATTTCACAACAAATCTGATGAAGGCATTTTTCTTGGTTATTCCATTATTAGCAAGGCATTTAGAGTCTATGATTTAAAGAATAAAACTGTAGAAGAAATGGATGAACAAAAATAGATGATGGACCATCCATTAATGAGGTAAACAATGAAGGTAATAATTCCTTTCCTAAAGATTGGAGGTTCGTGCATGATCATCTTGAAAACCAAATAATTAGTGGTATTTATGATAGAGTGAAAACTAGATCTTCATATAATCAAATATGTGGTAATTTTGCTTTCATTTCTCAATTAGAGCCAACTTGCATAGATCAAGCTTTAGAAGATGAAAACTAAATTATAGTCATGTAAGAAGAATTGGACCAATTCAAACATAATGATGTGTGGACTCTTATTCCATGGCCTAACCATCAATCTGTTATAGAAACTAAGTGAATCTCTAAGAATAAATTAGATGAATCTAGTATAATGGTAAGAAATAAAGCAAGATTGATAGCAAAAGGATATTGTCAAGTAAAAAGAATAGACTTTAGAGAATGATATGCTCCTATTGCCAGAATTGAAGTTATTAGAATGTTGCTAGCATTTACATCTTTCATGGATTTACCAGAGATAAAGTAGATACCATAGTCTTCATCAAGCATGAAAAAATAATATATTAATTATTCAAATATATGTAGATGATATTATATTTGATGCTACTAATGATAAATTATATCAAGATTTCTCTAAAGTTATGCAGGGAGAATTTGAGATGAGTTTAATAGGTGAGATGAACTTCTTTCTGATACTCCAAGTAAAATAAATGAAAGAATCTTTATCCATCAAGCAAAATATACTAAAGAATTACTCAAGAAATTTTATTTAAAAAAAGGAAAACCATTGGGCACACCAATGAGTACATCCATTAAAATAGATAAAAATGAAGAAGGTAAATCTATTTACCAAAAATTCTATAGAAGCATGATAGGATCTCTTTTATACTTAATTACAAGTAGAGCAGATATTATGTTTAGTGTCAGCATGTGTGCACGATTCTAGTTAGATCCTAAAGAATCACATCTAGTTGTTATTAAGAGAATCTTTAAATGCCTTTTAGACACTCCAAACCTTAGTTTATGGTATCCAAAAGGTTCAAACTTTGAACTAGTTGGGAACTTTATCTCAGATTTTGTAGGATATAAACTAGATAAGAAGAGAACCTCAAGATCATGTCAGTTTCTTGGAAGCATGATCTATCATGGTTCTCCAAGAAAAAAACATCTATTGCTTTATCAACTACCGAAGTTGAATATGTAGCTGTAGGTAGTTGTTGTGCACTGATTTTGTAGACAAAACAATAATTGAATGATTATAGTTTAAAATATATTGATACACCTATTAGATGTGATAATTCCAATGCAATAAATCTAACAAAGAATCCAACATTACATCCAAAACCAAACACATAGAGGTCAGACATTACTTTATTAGAGATCACATACAAAATCATGATATTTATCTAGAATACGTTCCAACTGAAAATTAGTAAATAGACATCTTTACAAAACCACTTCTAGAGGATAGATTTTGTAAAATTAGAAGAGAACTTGGTATACTAGAACCATGTGCATAAATTGTATCTTAAATGGCATAATTATTTAATAATGTTAATGATTGCATGATTATGATGCCTAAGATCATTAATGAATGATAAATTTTCAATATTTAGAATGCTTCATAAGTAATTTAGAAACTCTGATAGAGTTTTAGAACAAATTTTCACAATCAGCATTTGCTTAAGAAGCTTTGAAATTCCTTCTTAGAACATCTTATGCATGGGCTTAATTGCCTCAATCTCTGACTTATAATCGTATTTCTAAAGCCCTTTTGTGCATACTGAAATGTCCTCAGAACTTCTGAGGTTATAAGCACAAAAGTCTTGACAACTCCTCTAATTAACACCAAAATCTCTGAAACCATATATCAGAGACTTTGATTCTTACAAAACCCTAGTGTAAAAAATTCTGCACATCCAATTCTAATCTTTGAGCCCCTCTTTAAAAATGGCTATTCAAATTCCTACATTGCCTACATTTTCTCTCTTCCAAATTGTTCTCATTTCACTTCATCTTCAAAAATCTCTCATCCTCAAAATCTCCGAAAACCCCTCTCTTTCAAAATCCTGAGCCAAAAATCCCCCAGTTGCGGCAAATGGCTAGGATAAAGAGGGTAAGCAAACGAGAAGATATCACATCTATAGATTCTGGGATAAGAAGAAGAAGAGAAAGTTCAGAAGAAGAGACTCTAAGGAAGAGAACGAGAATAAAAAATTATGTTCTAAAGGTAATCATCAATAACAACACTTCAACACATAGTAAATTTGTCAAGTATTTTAAAGAAAGAAAAATAGTGAAAGGAAGAGTCTTTTATTTCAAAGCATTTGAAGGAAATGTCTCTAATTTAGAAGTGACCAATTCGATTAAGTTCCAAGGCTGGGAAAGTTTTATGAGCTATAAGCATAAATGTTACAATAGAATGGTTCAAGCCCTAGTTACCAATTTCAATTATGATACTAAAAAATTGTGGATTGGAAAGATAAATAGATTTATCTCTAGACAGCATAAGAAATGCATTCAGCATTCTTGAGATAGAAGAGCAAGAGATTGATTGGCCATTGGATAGAGCTAAGCTATTTTTAGATCTAGCTAAAGAAGAAATCAAAGAGAATGTGAATTACTTGCATGTCAGCCATCTAAATTTGAATCTTAAACTTACTTATATGTTGATCTTCAAAAATATATATCCAAAATCTGGAGGAATAGATCAAATTTTTGAAAAGGAAACCAAAATTTTGTGCGCTATGAAGCACAAGAAGAGTGAAGATATTGCTCAGATCATTGTTGATTTGTTGTACTTGGTCAAGACATCTACCAAGTATTATATTCTTTATGGGATAATCGTAAGCAAATTTCTCCAGATAATCAATGTTGATCTTTCCAAAGAAGATGAAGAAGAGTTCATGCAAAGAGAAACAATAAATAGAGATACATTAAAGAGAATAAGCTTCAAATCTATAACACCCCAACCCAGGTATTACTATAGGGTAGTATTACGATGAACTCTAGATAGAGTCTTCCTTGTACTGTCCATTGTTAACCTGTATAATCCATAATCCTGCAGAATCATGCATACCAAAATTATCATAATCTAAACATCAAACACCCACAGCCACCTAAAATCGACAGTTGCATTGTGATGGAGGTAGTCAAATAGATTTCATGCTTATCCTATATTATGATATGTCAACCAAACTTAATTTATACACATTTATATACAACACATACACCAAATTTAAAATTTATAATTTATATGCACATTACAAAATATCAAAAAGAAATGTTTCATATTGGTGGATGCTCAAAGGTTACGACTTATTGCCTATCCCGATGTTGAGCCCCAACCCCATGTTAGGCTCCGTCTTCAGGCTTGTCAACTAAAAACCAAACTTTAAACAGGGTGATTTCGAATAATTCAGTAAGCAAGTATATGTTTAAGTATTAATTAAATAACAAGTATTACAATCATTAGATATGTGCATGCATAAACAAGTTTAAGATATACAATGTCTAGAATTAATACAAAAAAGAACCCTTACTATTCTAAATTAGCATCATATCCAATCATCTTAGGTAAGTCACATATACTAGGCCATCCAGGCCTCCATGCTATCTTGGCGTATTTGTATCTGGCCATAAAGTCCCCATGCCATTCGGGCATATCATAGTTGACCATATAGGTCCTCACGCCATCAGCATATAATATCTGGCCATCCAAGCCAACATGCCAACTAGGCGTATCACATCCAGCTATTCGGCTACTATGCCAACCAAGCATATCAAATTTGGCCATTCAGGCCACTATGCCAACCAGGCATATCATATTCGGCCATTCAGGCCACTACGCCAATCATGCATATTAATACATCACCATGCCATTCCGGAAATTATATTTCACAAAGACCAAACACTTACATGCCATTTTTTGATTTTTAACACATCATTTTCATGCCTTTAAACCTTAAGAAATTGACCCAATTCATTAAGGGAAGACCTCATCGAACCCCTCAAAAAATTACATCCATTAAGATGAAAATAAAATAAAAAAAATTCCATAAAAGTACTATTCTGGGAGTTGGTCCCGAAGGTTATGCAAAAACCCAAGAAGGGATGGGTGAATTGGGTTCTTAAAAATTATTTCATAACCCCTTTAGGATTAATCGTCCCTCTAGCAATCAATCACTCATTCAACAACATGAATAAGTATGACAAAATGATTTTTATAGTGGTTCAAGTAAGCACTCTACTCCACTTTTCTAAGAATACTTTTCTCTTAGCATCTTGGGTTCCACTATTCCCAATAGTAGAAATACGATAGTGCTCCTAGCATTTTTCTAGATTCCAGCTCTAGGGGACATAAAAGTGCCCCTAGCACTCTTCTAGATTCTAGCTCTAGGGGGCATATTGACAGTGCTCCCAATATTCTTCTAGATTCCAACTCTTGGGGGCATAAACAGTGCTCCTAGCACTCTTCTAGATTGTAGCTCTAGGGGGCGTATTCACAGTGCTCCTAGCACTCTTCTAGATTGTAGCTCTAGGGGGCGTGAACAAATTGCTCTTGTTTGCACTCAGATAGTAATAGCTCTTCTTGAGTCTAGTCTCAACCACTAGCTCAAGGAACTTTACAAGAAATGAATATTAGAAGTTTAAGCACAAGAATTTCTTAATAAGCACAGGGGAAGGTTTCTAAAAATTTAATGATGAAGTAAATGATCTTCCCAAAGGTAGTTGAGAGCCTTCAAAGAAAGTTGAGGAAGATTTGAATGCAAGGCTCTTGACTTTTAAAAGATTGCAGAAGGCTTAGCTCAGATATGTAAATACTCTCAAGAGGATTTGAATGATTTTCTCAATACTTCATTACTTCTTCCTGGTTCCAATGATGCTCCATTTATAGCTGTTTTGAATTCTAATCATTGGAGGTAGGTGAGCTTCACTTATTATAGAAGTCATTCTGATTAGCATATTTTAAATTCTCTGACTTCTGCTTGAGCCTCGTATGTTGGAATGCCTACAGCGCTGTCCTTGGAGAAGATGATTTCTGGTTTCTTAATAAGCTCTGGTTGAGGTATAGATGCAATGACTGACTTTTTCATCAATATGGAAAAGGTGTTATTATTGCCAAGTGAAGATCAATGATTCATCCTGACCGTTGCTCATCTTTTACTCATGATAGATGAAGTTTCTATCAAGCTATTCATAAGACACAATTCCTTCATCTTTGTCTTTCATAAGTAGCAGACGGACCATTCTTTCCATTGCTGCTAGACGAATGATCTGTTCAAGTGCTTTGCCTTGTAGTTTGTTTGTTGAACTGTAGAAGCATGGATGTCTTTTTCTTCAGTTCTTCATTTTTTATAAGTAACAGATAGAGTGTTGGAGTGTAGAAAAGTTTTCTTCATGCCTTCATTTGATATGAAGTTTCTCCGCTTTGTCTATTGATAGCAGATGATCACTGACAAATTCTTTGCTCCACCAAATGGTCCTTACTTCTTCCGCTTTATCTGTTAAGAGGAAATGATCATTAGCTCGCTTATGATAGACTAAATCTTTGCTTTGCTCTACGATCCTTGCTTCTTTTGTTTTGTCTATCGTTAGTAGACGATCATTGGCTCACTTGTGATAGATGAAGTCTCTGCTCTGCCATATGATCCTTGCTTCTCTGCTTTGTCTATTGATGGCAGATGAACTTTTTGTTCTACTAGAAGATCTTCACTCCTTCTACCTTTGTCTATTCTCATTAGACGACTATTGGCTTAACTATGGCTTGCTTATGATAGACAAAGTCTGTTGCATGCATAATGTCTTGCATTCATCAGATATAACTTTCACTTTGACAGACATAAAGAAACATAATTGAATAAACTTGCTTACCTTGATATTGATAACCACTCTCTTCTAGGCCTTAATTTAGCAAATGCAAGTCCAACTCAACAATTAAAATTCCTATGCATGCAACACATGTTTAATTAGCGATTTCATTCAGTTAGGCTCTACAAAACATTTTTAAGTTTAACCCTAGGTCAACTTCTTCAATTAATCCCTTCTAGGGTTCACTCAATTACCCTATTTAAATCCTGATTAAGGGACTGTCAATGGTTCCATAACAAAGGTTAATAGCACTACATCCTTCTTAATGTCATTTCATTGAACATATGATCTACACTTTTTAGATTTCATATTTGTAGCTACACACAGTATGGGGTTTCTTTCCTAATTGTCCAATAAGCATGTTTCAACATGAATTCAATCCATTAATAGTCACGACATTCAAATTATGGGTAGATATATAATTTCTCCAATTTCCAACCCAATACAACCCTACTTCTCTATGATTCTTGTTGTATAATTGATAATTCTACAAATCAACATAATAAAATTTACATATTCATAAAGAAACACTTTACCTGCTAGATTCTTCCATCACTTGCAACAAAATCTAGTTGGGTTCATTTTCCTAGATTTTTCTTCTTTTCCCCATGGTTCAAATTGACAAAACTAAGTGTTTTCCTTGTGTCGGACTAGTGTAACACGCTTTGCCGTTAATTTTCCTAATTCAATCCATCGAACGCCATTGTAAAATTAAAATTCTAGAGAGGCTGGGGCATTGGGAGGGTTTGGAGTCAATGAATGGGTTGGAAAGGGGATGATGGATCATTTTATCTTGCTCCATTTGTGGTGCTTTGATGACATATGATAGCATATGCACATGCACCCCTTTTCTACTACTTTTTACATCTTTTTTAACATACTTCTATCCAATAGACCATACAACACATATCATTAGTCATGCTCTACATGACTTTAATATTTTATTTAGCTAATTTCTCCTCATTTTCAATGAATATACATGCACCATTCATTTTTAACTAAAGAAACAAATTTACCGATACCTCAAAATTGCAGGGCATCACATTCCACCCCACTAATAAGAAGTTTCAACTTAGAGACTTAGATGAATAAAGAAGGGTATTTCGTTCACATCATGTCTTCAAGTTCCCATGTGGCCTTCTTATCTGTATGATGGTTTCGTTGTACCTTTACAAGTTAGATTACTTTATTCCACAATTGTTTTTCTTTACTGTCCAAAATATGAATCGGTTGCTCTATATATTGCAAGGTTTCACTTACTTGAATTTCTTCTACTAGCAATACATGAGAAGGATCTGGTTCATATTTCCTCAAAGATGACACATGAAATACCTTATGAATTCCACTTAATGAGGGTGGCAATGCAATATGAAGTATCTTTGTTGATTCATTCCAAATTTTCATACCGTCCAATATATCTTGGTCTTAACTTCCCTTTGGTGCCAAATCATAATATACCCTTCATCGGAGACACTTTTAAGAAAACCTTGTCCCCTGCTCTTGAAATTCTAAGTCATGCCTTCATCTATCCGCATAACTCTTTTGATGTGATTGTGTCCAATTTGAATCTTCTCCTTTATTTGGGTCACCTTGTCTACTATATCTGCAATCATTAGCAGCCCTACTATGATATGCTCGTCTGCCTCAGTCCAGTACAGTGAAGATTTACACTTATGCCCATAAAGTGCTTCAAAAGGAGCCATCTGAATGCTAGAATGATAACTATTGTTATAAGCAAACTTAGTTAGAGTTAAATACTAGCTCTAAGTATTGCCTCATTCAAGGACACATGCCCTAAGCATGTCTTCTAACTATTGGTTTACCCTTCCAGTTTGCCCATCAGTTTGCCCATTAGTTTAAGGATGATAAGTATTGCTGAAATCAAGATGTGTTACCATAGCCTTATGTAATGCTTTCCAAAATTTAGACGTAAACACTGATCCTTGATCTAAAATAATAACTTTGGGCACACCATGTAGTCGCACAATTTCTCTTTTTGATAAAGACATGCATATTTTTCAACAATAAAAGTAGTTTTAATGGGAATAAAATGGGTTGCCTTTGTCAGCCTATCTACAATCACCCAGATACTATCAAATCCCGCTGTAGTATTTGGTAAACTTATAATGAAATCCATAGTAATATCTGTCCACTTCCATTTATAAATTTCAATAGGCTATAATAAGCCCCCAGATCTTTAGTGTTTTGCTTTTACTCTCTAACATATTAAATGCTTAGCCACATACTTGGCTATGTCAGTTTTCATTCCAGTCCACCAATACTAAGATTTCAAGTCATGACACATCTTGGTACTACTAGGATAAATGGTATACAGTGAATAATGTGCTTCTTCTAATACTTTCTATACCACAACAGTTTCTTCTAATCTTTTTGTATGACAACAATTCCCTTAGGAAGCACTATTCGATTTCAAGATCTCAGAATACCATTTTTACCCAGCAGAAAATTAAGCAATTCATTCCTTTTGGCCTTATCTTGTAATTTCTAGAATTCCTCCATCATATTGTCTTCTTACTTTGCCCAAATTTCATTTAGCAACGTTGGATGAATACTTAACTGATACATTTGAGTACTATTCCTTTCATTCCCACACGCAAGTCTAAGTGTCTTAGTTCTTCAAATAGTTCTTTCTTCTGAGTGAGCATGCATGCCATACTGCTCCCTATTGTGCTACTTAAAGCGTTAGCTACTATATTTGCATTTCCTAGGTGATAATGGATATTCAAATCATAATCCTCCAGTAATTCCAACCACCGCCTCTGCCTCATATTTAGTTCCTTTTGGGTAAAAATGTATTTTAGGCTTTTATGATCAGTATACACATCGAATTTCTCCCCATTGAGATAACGTCTCCATATTTTCAAAGCAAAGACTATTGCTGTTAACTCCAGATCATGATTCGGTAAATTTCACTCATGAGGTCTCAATTATTGGGATGCATAGTCAAATTTCCATTTTGCATCGGTACACAACCCAATCCTTTCTTCGATGAATCACTGTAGATCACAAATCTGCCCCTTCCAAATGGTACAATAAGAATTGGTGCTTCTACTAATCACCTCTTTAACTCTTGAAAGGCTTCTTCACACTGATTTCTCCAGTCAGACTGAATTCCTTTACAAGTCAATTGAGTTAGGGGCATAGCAATTGTGGAGAATCCTTCAAAAAATTTTCTTTAATATCTAATTAACTCAAGATAACTCCTAATTTCTATCACTATAGTTGGTCTGGGCCAATTGACTATAGCTTCTATCTTATGAGGGTCCACTGAGATACCATTGCCTGAGGTCATGTGCCTCAGAAGGTGACACTGTTCATTTAAAAATCATATTTCTTTAATTTAGCATATAATTTCTCTATTCTCAAATGAGACTCATGCTCCTCTGTACTTTAAGAATAGATTAAAATATCATCAATGAATGTTATCATGAAGTGATTGAAATAAGGTTTAAACACTCCTTCATTAAGTCCATGAAAACTGTAGGAGCATTTGTCACTCCAAATGGCATTACTAAAGATTCATAATGCCCATATTGAGTTCTAAAGGTAGTCTTATGCACATTTGCTAGATTAACTCTCATCTGATGGTGTCCTGACTGCAAGTCAATTTTTGAGGAAATCGTAGCTCCTTGCAACTGATCTAACAAATCATCAATATGGGGCAATGGATACTTGTTTTTGATAGTTACCTTATTCAATTTCTATAATTAATACACAATTGTAGGCTCCCATCTTTCTTATTTATAAATAACACTAGTGCACCCCACAATGACACATTGGGACACATAAATCCTTTGTCCAGTAACTCCTATAGTTGCACTTTTAATTCTGCCAACTCCACCCTAGAAATACATCTAGAAAGTCTCATACTATAGGTATCTCTTCTAACGATTGATGCTTAGAATGAACATCTTTGGCAAATACCAAATAGGCTTCAAACCCCTTCCATACTAAGCTGAGGGCTCTTATAGATGATATTAGTTTAGGCAATTCACTTTTAGGCAGACTTCTAAAGATAATTTCTACTTCATCGGGAGCTTTTAGGATTACCTATTTAGTTTTGCAATCAATCTTAGCTTCATATTTAGCTACCCAATCCATACCCAATACAATATCCAAACCTTTCATATTCAACAAAATCAAGTTAGAATAAAACTATCTACTCTCAATTACTATTGGAATGTCATAACATGCCTCAAAAGTTATACTAACTGCTTTTAATGGAGTAAACACTTCTATAACATGATGCATAGGAGATTTAAATAATTTCACTCCCTCCACAAATACAATAGACATAAATGATTGGGATGCACCCAGATCAAATAATACATATGATATACAATCACAGATTAAAAGATTACCTGTGACCACATGGGCATCAGTAGCCTGAACTACTGCAGTCATTTGAGGCCTTTGCCCCTCATTTGGAATCCACCACATGTGGGCTATGGTAGTGCTCAAGAGGCCACACTCTCACTCCTAACCTGTAAAGAAGGACAATCTCTCTACATATGACCGGGTTCACCACCTAGAAAACAAGTGAATGGTCTCCTTGGTACTAATTCCCATGTCGGCTCAAATGGTAAACTTGGTTCTCATATCTTCCCTGGGACTGATTTGGTTTGCCATCCTCCCAACCTTTTAGGAAACAATGGATACTCAAATCTCAAATGTCCTAACTATTTACAATTAAAGCAAACCTTTTCAGAAGGTGCACTACTCCCTTGTTTAGTTCAGACCCTTTTTTGTGCCCTTGTTCACTATCTCTGGTGCGCTTTCGTTCTTGTAACTTAGTCTGTTCCTCTTCCTCTCTTTCTAATATTTGAGCACACTCTAAAATATCTTCATAGTTGGTTAACATTAATAGAGCTACTTCCTTTTGGATAGTTAATCTCAACCCTTCTTGAAATTTTTGGGTTGTCTCCACCAAATCAAACTGTGCCCGTGGTACAAACCATGCTAATGATCTAAACTATTCATCATTCTCTTCTACCATTCTTTTGCCTTATATCAAGGTCATGAATTCTATGGCCCGCCTAGCCCTTTCAATGGCTGGCACATACTGGCAGACTATTCTTTCTTTAAACTCTGCTCTGGACAAGCCTGCTTCATCCTCATGGATGGTCATACTCTCTGTATTCCACCAGCATTTAGCATTGCCTTCTAGCTGATAGATCGTATAAAGAACTTTGTGTTCTTCAGGGCATCGCATATATTTGAATACTTTCTCCATCTTGAAGATATATTCATCTACTAGTCTTTAGTCCTTTTGTCCTTTAAACACTAGAGGCTTCATATTAGGAAAAGCTTTCATGTTCAACTCCAATGCTGGCTGTACATGAGATGGTTGTCCCAAGTCAACTGTGTGCCCACTCGTAGGAGCTAATCTTACATTCTTCTCAACCACTTGAGTAGGCTCCTCAACTAACCTCTTTTGCATCTATAATAATTCCTAAAGAGTTTGTGTTATCATTACCATAAAATGCCTCAATTCTGGTGCTACTTCCGGCGCCAGTAGGATAGTCCCACTAATGCCTGGCATATTTGGCCTGTCTATTTCCATAGTAACCGAGCCCCCTTCCTCTATGACCACTTCATTGTCTACATCACTCAATGTTGGTCTAGAGCCCACCTTGCTTAGGCTACTCCTCCACCCTTAGGGCTTCCTGTTGGGCCTTTTTGATAATAACACACGTAACTCGAGTACAAGTAGATTTCCTTTAAGGCTCATCTCCAACCATAGGGGCTTTTTCTTTATCTACTCTTTTTCTTGGTGTCATACTGTACAATTTACCATTTCAAAATCATATAACCATAGACAATTATAAGATTAAGTCAACACATCAAATTAAACTTTATTTCCACTATTGACTAAACTAATGGTTCCCCCATGTTTCTATAGTGTAATTAATTCATACTAAGCATGTCATGTATTTTTTGATCTGATAACCCTTAACCATCAGGATTTTGGGACTTCTCTCAAACAACATCCAATTATCAAGCACTCACCTTTGCTCTGATACCTCTATATAATGCCCTAACCCAGGTATTACTATAGGGCAGTATTACAAGGAACACTGGACATAGTCTTCTCTGTACTGTCCATCATTAACCTATACAATCCATAATCCTATATAAACATGCATACCAAAATTATCATACACTAAACATCGTACACCCACAGCCGCCCAAAATTGACAGTCACATTGTTATAGAGGTAGTCAGATAGATTTCATGCTTATCCTATATCATGACATGTTAGCCAAACTTAATTTATACACATTTATATACAAGACATAAACCAAATTTACAATTTACAATTTATATACACATTAAAAAATATCAAAAAGAAATGTTTCATATTAGTGGATGCTCAATGGTTACGACTCATTACCTATCCTGATCTTGAGCCCCAACCCCATGTTGGGCTCCATCTTCAGCCCTGTCAACTAAAAATCAAAATTTAAACAAGTTGAGTTCGTGGAAGTCAGTAAGCAAGTATACATTTAAGTATTAATTGAACAACAAGTATTACAATTATCAGATATGTGCATGCATAAACAAGTTTATGATATACAATGTCTAGAATTAATACAAAAAGAACCCTTACTATTCTAAATTAGCATCATATCCAATCATCTTAGGTAAGTCACATATACTAGGCCATCTAGGCCTCCATGCCATCTTGGCGTATTCATATCTGGCCATAGAGCCCCCACGCCATTCAAGCATATCATATTGACCACACAAGTCCTCACGCCATTTTGGCATATCATATCTGGCCATCCAGACCACCATACCAACTAGGGGTATCACATTTGGCTATTCAAGCTACTACACCAACCAGGCATATCACATTTGGCCATTTAGGCCACTACGCCAACCAGGTGTATCATATTCGGCCATTCAGGCTTCTACGCCAATCATGCATATTAATAAATCACCATGCCATTATAGAAATTATATTTCACAAAGACCAAACACTTACATGCCCTTTTTTGATTTTTAACACATCATTTTCATGCCTTTAAATCTTAAGAAATTGACCCAATTCATTAAGGGAAGACCTCATCAAACCCCTCAAACAATGACATCCATTAAGATCAAAATAAAATATTAAAAGAAATTCCACAAAATTACTATTTCAGCACCGCGACGCAAAAATCCCCTGTCCACTTTGTTTCCACATGTTCTCGTTTTGGTGTTGTGGCACTGGAATCCAGGGCCGCGACACCAAAATTCCCTGTCCATGCCTCCTATGTCTTTATTCACACTGGTGCTGAGATGCCAAAATCCGCTACCCACTTTATGCCCCAATTTTCTTCCTTGATTATTTGCCCTATTCAATCCCTCTTTTTCCACACTAATGGTCATGCTAACCTTTCTTTTTAAGGCTAACTTTACTTTATTTATATGTTTCCAATTCCTCATTCATTGCACATGTCAACCTTAAAAAATTTTCATGTACTTGTAGTCAATCTATACTCATGATTTTGAATGGATTATCACATGTATTATGCCACAAAGCATATAGGTTTACAATTAATACTATCTTAATAACTTCATGTGTGCTTTATATGCACTCTATGTTAGACTAATGTTGCTATAAAACCATATGCCAACCATGACAACCACATAACCTAGTAAGTACCACACAACATGGTAAGTCTAGTGAAAGCCAAAATTCAATGCTCAATATGCACATTCATACCAAATCAATGTAGATACATAAGGAAACATAACTGAATGAACCTGCTTTCCTTGATATTGACAACCACTCTCTTCTACGCCTTAAGTTTAGCAATTGCAAGTCCAACTTAATAATTAAAATTCCTATGCATACAACACATGACACATTAGCTATTTCATTCAGTTAGGCTCCACAAAACATCTTTAAGTTTAACCCTAGCTCAACATTTTCAATTAATCCCTTCTAGGTTTACTCAATTACCCTATTTAAATCCCAATTAAGGGACTGTTAACTATTCCATAACAAAGGTTAATAGCACTACATCCTTCTTAATGTCATTTCATCGAACATATGATCTACAACTTTAGATTTCATATTTCTAGCTGCACATAGTATGGGGTTTCTTTCCTAATTGTCTAATAAGTATGTTTCCACATGAATTTTATCCAAATTAACAATCACAACATCCAAATCAGAGCTAAATATATAATTTCCCCAATTTCCAACCCAACACAACCCTCCTTCTCCATGATTCTTGTTTTATAATTCATAATACTATAAATCAACATAATAGAATTTACATATTCATAAAGAAACACTTTACCTACTAGATTCTTCCATCACTTGCAACAAAATCCAGTTGGGTTCATTTTCCCAGATTTTTCTTCTTTCCCCAAGGCTCAAATTGACAAAACTAAGTGTTTTCCTCATGTCGGACTGGTGTAAGATGCTTTGCCATCAATTTTCCTAACTCAACCTTTCAAACTCCACTATAGAATTCAACTTCTAGAGAGTCTGGGACGTTGGGAGGGTTTGGAGGCAACAAATGGGCTAGAAAGGGGATGATGGAGCATTTTATCTTGCTCCATTTGTGGTGCTTTGATGACACATGATAGCATATGCACATGCACCCCTTTTTCTACCACTTTTTACGACTTTTTCAACATACTTCTATACAAAAGACCATAGTTTCTGAAATTCCATATGCTCATCATTCATAAGTAGGGATTTTTATTCTAAATGACATATTAATGCATTTGAACTAAATTTCTACCAAAATGTATATTCAAAAGATCTAATTCACTGTCAAATTCTTATTTTCCCTTTAAACCCTAACTCATAAATTTTGAAAATTTACTCTAAAACCCAGAATTCAAAAATTCTTGCCTCTAGAATGATTAATGGATGATGGAGATGGCTTACCACTTAGTAGACTCGAATTGAAATCCACCAAATCCAGTTGCAAGAGATCTTTCACGATCTCAATTTGTTGAATTTGATGTTTGCTTGATACTGGAGGATTGCTAAGCTGTTTATCATCAATTTCTCCAACTAAATCTATAAATTTTCATGTGAAACTAGGTTCTCTAAGCTTGGGAATGAAAGGGGATGGCTGGATACACTAGGGCTGAAATATGGAGTTGGTGGAGCAATTTAAGCTCCACCTCTCATAATGCTCTGGCGGTGCAAATCAATGGAAATACATAAAGCCCACCTATGTTGTATTATGACTTTTTCTAACACTAAAATTTCTTCCTGTTTCTTATAATACTCAATTCTCTTCATCATACCCATCATAATTTTTCTTTTATATTACAATTCATGCATACACAGTCCCTTTATATACTCTAAAATAGTTCTTTTCTATTTTAGAAATTTCAGGGTCTTACATTCTACCCCCCTTACAAAAAGTTTTGTCCTCAAAACTTATACAAACAAGTGGGGGTATTTAGATCTCATCGCATCTTCCAATTCCCAAGTTGCTTCCTCTTTTGAATGGTGTCCCCATTATACTTTTACTAGATGAATGACCTTATTCCTTAACTATTTTTCCTTGGTATCCAATATTCGAACTGGCTATTCTATATATTGTAGGTTTTCTTAAATTTGAATTTCTTTGGGTGCAAAGATGTGAAATGAATCTGGTTCATACTTTCTCAGTGAAGAGACATGGAAGATATCATGGATTCCACTCAGTAGCGGTGGCAATGCAATACGATAAGCTACCTTGTCAATTCGATCCAAAATTTCATAGGGACCAATATACCTCAGGCTTAGTTTGCCTTTGGTACCAAATCGCACTACACCCTTTATTGAGATACTTTCAAGAAGACTTTATCTCCTACCTAAAATTCCAAGTCACGCCTTCTTATGTCTGCATAACTCTTCTGGTGGGACTAAGCAATATGGATCTTTTCCTTAATTTGAGCTACCTTTACAACTGTGTCAGCAATCATCTTTGGCCCTACTAAGGCAGTCTCACCCACCTCAGTCCAATATAGTAGAGATCTACATTTACGCCCATATAGTGCCTCAAAAAGAGCCATTTGGATACTAGAATGGTAACTATTATTATATGCGAATTCGATCAATGATAAGTACTGGCTCCAAATTTTGCCCCATTCTAGAGTGTAAGCTCTAAGCATGTCTTCCAACTACTGATTCACTCGTTTTATCTATCCATCTATTTGGGGGTGATAATTGCTACTGAAATCTAGGCGTGTCCCCATAACCTTGTGTAGCTCTCTCTAGAATTTTGAAGTGAACACTAATCCTCTATCCAAGATAATCACTTTGGGCATACCATGCAATCTTACAATATCCCTCTGATAAATCCAGACATATTTCTTAGTGGTAAATGTGGTTTTAACTGCTATAAAGTGAGTTGCTTTAGTCAATCTATCCACAATGACCCAAATGCTATCAAACCCAGCAACTGTCTTTAGTAAACCAATGATAAAGTCCATTGTTATATCTATCCATTTCCACTTGAGAAGTTTAATGGATTGCAGTAATTTGCCTAGACTTTGATGTTTTGCTTTCACTCTTTGGTATGTTAGACACTTAGCCACATATGTAGCAATATCATTTTTCATCCCATTCCATTAGTATAAAGATTTCAAATCATGACACACTTTATTACCACAAGGATGCACGGTATAAGGGGAGTAGTGTGCTTCCTCTAATACCTTTTGTACCATTGCTGATCCCTTAGGAAGAACTATTCAATTCCTATATCTCATAAGATGGTCTGCACCAATAGAGAAGTCTGGCAACTCATTTTGTTGTACTTGCAACTTCAATTTCTGAAATTCTTCTTCTAGTGACTCTTCTTGATCTGCTCGAATCTCATCTATTAAAGTAGGCTAAATGTGTAACTAATACAATTGGGTCACTACTCATTTTATCTCAAATTGTAAATCCATACTTCTTAATTCTTCAAATAATTCTTTCTTTTGGGTTAACATACATGCTAGAGTACTTCTGGATTTCCTTCTCAAAGCATCAGCTACAACATTTGCTTTTCCAAGATGATAGTGAATATTCAAATCATAATCTTCTAATAGTTCTAGCCATCTTCTCTGCCTCATATTCAACTCTCTCTAAGTGAAGATGTATTTCAAACTTTTATAATCTATGTATATACATCACATTTTTCCCCATAAAGGTAGTGTCTCCATATTTTTAAAGCAAATACTACTGCCGCCAATTCCAAATCATGAGTCAGATAGTTACACTTATGAGGTCATAACTAACATGATGCATAAGCTATCGCTTTGCCATTTTGCATCAGAACACAACCCAATCCTTTCTTTGAGGCATCACTCTATATCACAAGTCTACCTTGGCCTAATGGAATTGCAAGAACTGGTGCTTCCACTAATCGTCTCTTTAATTCTTGAAAAGTAGTTTTGCACTTCTCATCCCATTTAAATAAAACTCCTTGTCGAGTTAACTGTGTGAGTGGCAAGGCTATTGTGGAAAATCTGTCAACAAATCTCTGATAATACCTGGCTAATCTCAGAAAACTTCTGACCTCAGTCATGGTGCTTGGTCTAGGCCAATTCACTATAGCTTCTATTTTATGAGGATCTATAGAAATGTCATCTCCTAAAATCACATGACTTAGAAAAGCTATACTATTTATCCAAAAGTCACACTTCTTCAATTTTGTATAAAGTTTTTCTTCTCTAAGTCTTTGCTTCTCAAATGTACTTCATGACTCTCCATGTCCCTTGAATAGATCAAAATATCTTTAATGAAAATAATTACAAACTGATCCAAGTAGGCTTTGGATACCCTATCAATTAAATCCATGAAGATAGCTGGAGCATTTGTTAATCCGAATGGCATTACTTGAAATTCGTAATGCCCATATCATGTTTTGAATGTAGTCTTCTAAACATTTGACGGCTTAACCTTCAATTGATGATACCCTGATTGTAAATCAATTTTTGAGAATACTGTCGCTCCTTGCAACTGCTATAATAGATCATATATTCTGGGCAAAGGATATTTGTTCTTGATGGTGACTTTATTCAGTTCCAAAAAATTGATGCATAGTCGAAGACTCCCATCTTTCTTCTTAACAAACAACACTGATGTGCCCCATGACGACATACTAGGATAGATAAATCCCTTGTCCATCAAGTCTTGTAACTGCACTTTTAAGTCTAATAATTCAATTAGTCCCATCCTGTATGGGGCCTTAGACATTGGCTCTGCTTCGGGTTGGAGATCAATGCAAAACTCTACTTCTTTTTCAGGAGGCAATCCAGACAATTCACCAAGAAATACATCTGGGAAATCTCATACTACTGGTAAATCGTCCAGTAGTCAATGTTCGGAGTGGGTGTCGATAGCTAAAACTAAGAACACTTACACCCTTTCTGCAATAGACTAAGGGCTTTGATAGTTGACACAAGCTTGGGAGCTTCACCCTTAGGTGAACTTTTAAAGGTAATTTCTACCTTATCAGGGGTCTTCAAAGTTATCTGCTTGGTTTTGCACTCAACATTTGCTTCATACTTGGTTAGCCAATCCATACCTAATATAATATCTAAACCTTCCATATTCAAGATAATTAAATTAGCATAAAATTATCTACTTTCAATTACTATAGGTATTTCATAACATATCTCTGTAGCAATACTAACTGCTTTCAAAGGAGTGGATACTTCTATCACAGGATACATCAGGTATTTAGATAAGCCAACTCTATTTGCAAATGTAATAGAGATAAAAGACTAAGAGGCACTCGAATCAAACAAAACACATGCCATGTAATTGCACACAAAAATATTACCAGCAATTATGTGATCCATGGTTTGTGCTTCCTGAGCATTAGTCGCTTGTACCACTGCAGTTAATGGAGGTCTATGTTGTTCATTCTATCACCCAGGAACTGCATTAGGTCCTCGACCTTTACCTCCCATCTGACCCCCATTATGTTCAAGTTGAGTTAGACCTTGGGAAGTTATACTTTTATTCCTTCCTTGATTAGGACAATTCCATCTAATATGACTAGTCTTACCACAAGTGAAGCAAGTGAGTGGCTTTGTTGTCCCACATCTCATGGCTATCTCGACCCTTGACTAATTTCTTTCATCTATCCCAGAGTCAATTTATTCGGCCTTCCTCCTGGTTTCTTTAATAGTACTGGATAGTCAAACTTTAAATCTCCTGACTTCTTGCAATAATTATAAATTTTCTCAGATAATGTACTACCATTTTGCTCCATTTTTTACCTGGTTTGTCGCCCCTGTTTAGTTTCCCTCATGCGTCTCCTCTCCCTAAATTTAGACTGTTCCTTTGCCTCATGATCTACTAGACAAGGATGCTCTAAGATATCCTCATATCGACTCAACATGAGTGGGGCTAACTTCTTTCGGATATCTAACTACAATCCTTCCTAAAATTTTTGAAAAATCCATTTAGGCCCATGGCACAAATCGTGCCAAAGGTCTAAATTGTCCATCTTATTTTACAGTTTTCTTGCCCTGCAATAGTGTCAGAAATTTAATAGCTTGCCTAGCCTTTTCACTAGCCGGCACATACCTGCAAAGTAATCTCTCTCTAAAATTAGTCCATGTCATTATGACACCATTTCCAACTACTATCAATTTTTCAGTGTTCCACCACTATTCTATCTTGCCCTCTAGCTGGTAAATTCCATATAATATTTTATGCTCTTCTAGGCATTCCATATATGCAAATGCCTTTTCCATACTAGCTATCCATTCATTTACCACACAATAGTCCCTCTGGCCCTTGAAAGTTGGAGGTTTCATACTTTGGAAAGCTTTCATATTCAAACCCATTCCTGGCTACCTTTGGGATGGTTGCTCCATTTCTAATTTGACATTTATAGGCCTTACTAGTGTCCTTGCCATTGATTGAGGCTCCTCTACCTGCCTCCTTTGAGTTTGGACTATTTCTTGTAATATCTGGGCAATACCTACTATCATTATCATCATAGTGCCCAAGTTCTGAGGCATTGGTGGATGCAGCATAGATGGAACTACATCAACGCCAGGAATTGCAGTGCTCGACCTATCTGCTTTAGCAGGTTCTGCCCCTTGACCTTCCTCAGGTTCAACTACCCCTCCTTCGACTTCATTCTAGCTAACCCTAACATTTCATCTGTCCTCAAGGCTTCTGCTTGAGTTTCCCTAATAATAAACCCTGTCGCTCAAGTCCGGGTAGTTCTTCTCGGCGACTCCTCCTCCATCATGGGGACTTTACCTTTGTTCACTCTCTTCCTTGTTGCCATGACTGTATAAGGAAGAGTATCGGATTACATAACAACATGATATCAAAATATCAATTTAACTTATTAACATAAAAATTCAAATTGCATGTTATACTAATGTTCCCCCATTTAAACTAAAACTATGCATATCACCCTATCACTGACTTCCAACACTTTTACCATTATAGTTATGGGACTTATCTCAACTATTCTTTTGTGTATCAGACTTACATGCTCTGATACCACTCTATAACGCCCTGCTTCCTGAGGCGTTACTCAGGCGGGAAGACAAGGACTCTTAGCCAGAGTTTCCCCTGAACTTACCCTCTTATACCTATATGGGATTCACAAATACCCACATATACTCAAGATTATAGTCACACTGTAAAAGTAAAGTGTATGGAAATCATCCTTGCATCTAATTAAATAATGACATGTAGCTTAAAACACTTCACACACTTAAATTTACATTATTTACACTATTACCATACTGAATAAATCATACTTTATATACATTCCAAAATATCTCAAAAAGACAGAAATTCTAATTATCATGGTTTATCCCTCTCTTGAGCTCCAACCCCTCATTGGGCTCCGTCTTCTGGCCTGTTAACTAAAACATAGCAAAATATAGTGAGACCAAGTAACTCAGTAAGCAGGCATAAATCAAATCAATAGGTAAAACATAGTATGTATGTAATTAGATTCATATATTTACATTAGATCTATACTGTCATGGATTGAATAGAATTAATAACAAAATTCCTCAATACAGATCAACTACATTGTCCACTATATCTGTTTGTATCTATCTACATTCCAATCCGCGTCTTTTCTAATGCATTCCTTTCATTTCCAGTCATTCACTTTATTTTTTCTACAAGCAATCAATACCATATTCGGGAGGCTATAAATCAAACTAAATGCACAATGTCACAATCAAAGGGGACTCATCTTTCTTACAACTTCGGTGTATTCTAGTTTTCCTACTACCCTGCCTACGAGTGTTATGAGACTTAAATTATCTCACCCTCACTGCAACTCAGGGGTCATAGGTATCCCATTTACACCTACTAAGTAATCAAAGGAGTCCCATAAACAATAGGTTGATCAGACCTCTTTGCCAAGAAGGCGGTATCCATAACAAAGCCCTAACAAGGGCGAGATTCCAATAACCAAATGACCATTCCGATAGGTGTCCAAACCCGATTTACTATAATTCATGCCTGAGTAAATATGAAATTCATAATCATATGATAATGCATCCATTCCATTAGCAAATCCAATACTATAACTCTTCTAATATTCAATGTTTATCATGACATCACATTTATCTAAACATGTCTTTAATTTTCAATTAAGTAACCAAACTCAATTATATACTTAGTAAAACATCATTTCCAACTACATATTTTATACTAATGCATGAATATACGAAGCTATTAAGTATTATAACATCATACTTCATCCTTCTCATATCTTCATTATTTGTCAATTACTTTTCAAAAGATTCCCATAAAACATATTTTAATTAGTAAAAACATCATAAAAGTACTTAAATCATCAAAATATGCAAAATATCAAATTTTTTCAAATTTATTGTTCATAGCAACACCTTGTTGCAACAGGAAAATAGCTTGTCAAGGCAAGGCCACAACACACAAAAATTTCATTGTTCACAAGGGAAGCTTGTCGTGGTAGAGTAATACCTTGCTGTGACTGAACAATGTCTTATCGTGTCAAGGTACCACCTTGCCGTGGCAGAATCCCTGCTGCCTTTCTTTTTGCCATTTTTTGAGCTCCTTGCCATGGCAGAATAACACCTGGCTGTGGCAAGGTCCTTGCTGCCACTTGTTTCTCATAAAATTTATCTTATTTGTCCTATTCCCACTACTTCCTATTTAGCCACTTTAATTCCCTCAAATCTTACTTTGTTTAACCTTGATTCTCTCCCACTAATTCCACCTATCCATCAAAATAATTTAAGAACCAATTCTATTCTATTTGTAACATATATTGGTTTCATACCCTTTAATGCAATTCACAATACGTTACATTCACTAAATTAATCATTGTCACTTCTTTCATCCATACTTAATTCCCCTTCTATACAAACTTCTCACAACACAATCCATTTAGTTTGCTCATGTCTAAGTATAACGGGATAACTTCATCCTAAAATTAACACATAATACCATTAATCATTATCAATAAAGAATGAGTCAAATTTTTAAAAAAGTTCATAAGCAATTAACTTGCTTACCTTGTGTGTATCAGACACACTCTTCTTTTGCTATAATCCTTATATAGCCAAGTCCAAATTAGCAATTTGAAACTCCTACGTTGAAAACATATATCTCTTCATCATTAAAGTGCAGAAGTTTACTACTTATAAATCTTATTACATCACTTAAGTCTTTTAAGGGTAATCCACTTTCTTATTTAATCTTCAATGAAAAGCACTAATCATAGATTCACTAACATACTTTAATCATACTATACTTTGTTTTATATTATTTCATCAAAAATTCAAAATGTAGTTTCTGAAATCCCATATGCTCACCATTCACAAGTTGGGATTTCTATTCTAAATGACATATTAATGCATTTGAACTTAATTTCTACCAAAATCTATATTCAAAACATCCAATTCACTATAGAATTCTTGTTTACCCTGTAAACCCTAACTCAAAAATTCTAAAAATTTACTCTAAAACCCAAAATTTAAAAATTCTTGCAACTAGAATGATTAATGGATGATGGAGATGGCTTATCACTTAGTTTACTATAATTGAAATCCACCGAATCTAGTTATAAGATCAAACCCTAGTCTGTTCTTCAATTTTCACGATCTCAATATGTTGAATTTGATGTTTGCTTGATACTAAAGGATTGCTAAGCTATTTATCATCAATTTTCCCAACTAAATCTGTAAATTTTCATGTGAAACAAGGTTTCTCTGAGCTTGGAAATGAAATGGGAGGGCTGGATATGGTTGGGGCTGAAAGATGGAGCTAGTGGAGCAATTTAAGCTCCATCTCTCATAATGCTCCGATGGTGCAAATCAACAAAAATACATGCGGCCCTAGATATGGTTGGGGCTGAAAGATGAGTTGGTGGATCAATTTAAGCTCCATCTCTCGTAATGCTCCGATGGTGCAAATCAACAAAAGTACATGCGGCCAAGCTATGTTGTATTCTGACTTTTTTTAACACTAAAATTTCTTCCTGTTTCTTACAATACTCAATTCTCTTCATCATACCCATCATAATTTTTCATTTATATTACAATCATGCCTACACAGTCCCTTTATACACTGTAAAATAGTTCTTTTCTATTTTAGAAATTTCAGGGTCTCACAAATAGCAATTATCCCATGAGTTTACATTAATTAGTGTTTATTATATTATGTGAACATGTGGATTTTTGGGATAAAGGGTATCACGTGCTTTGATATAAAATATTTTTTATTATTTTATGTGAATGCGTGGATTGATGGGGATAATGAGTATCCCATGACTTTATTAAGTAATATTAATTGCATTGTATTATGGATTGAAAAGATGAAATTATGTATTTCTATGCAATGGCTTTGAATGATTTACAATTGCAGTTGAAATGTTATTGATATTGCATTGGTGTGCATTCCATCATGAGTCATGAATCATGATGGATTTGATTGCATTATGGTATGTAATGGAATTATGTTAGATGAGGGAAGTTTGGATGGATCGAGGAATGATATTATGTGAGAGATGTGTTGGTTTGGATGGAGGGATAGTGAAAATGCAAGTGGATAATTGTGACTCTAATGTAAATTGGTTTGAATATGCCTTTGGTGGCATTAGGTCCTTATAGGCTGAAAATGATATGCCTAGGTTACACTAACACAATAAGACTCCCACGGGGGGTTGCCTTGCCTGAATGGAGCAATTATGATTTGATAAGACACCTGTGAGGTGTCACCTTGCTTGGATGGCATGGTTATGATATGACATGACACTCATGAGGTGTCGACCTGCCTAAGTAGCATGGTCACGATCTTATATAACACCCATGGGGTGTCACCCTATTGGGATGGCATGGTTACAGTATGATGTGACACCCATGTGGCGTCTGGATGTATTAGAATGGCATGCCATATGATAGTGAATTGAAATTGATTGTGAATTGTTAAATGTGATGAAAAATAGGTATGTATATATATATATGGATGATAAATGTGACCCCTTGACCAAGATGTAAATGACGAACATGTGTTAATGAGAATGAATTGCTGATGCTAATGCAGTTAGAGAAATATGAGTAAAAGGGGAATGAATTGATGATAACATTGGCCATAGTAATGATATAATGTTAATGAATGCAAAAGAACAAGACATTCAAAAGAACAAGAATGACTTGATTATGAGGCGATATATGAGTTTTGATTATGAAGGTGAGTGGTAGAGAGGGAGACACATGAGTTAGGATTACAAAAACGTGTGCATTATGAGCATGTGGACAATGTCGCATTGTCTTACACTAGCATGAAATTCAATATGTCATGGAATGGTCTATGTGGTGTTTGTCTAGTGCATTTAATAATGATTTTCAAATGACTATTTATTATTGTTTTTTATTCCTACTTATAGAGTTTGTCTAGACTCATGCCTCAATTTTTAATTTTTAGCTGATAGGTCAGGCTAATGAAGCCCAACTAGGGTTGGTGCTCATGATCAGGATTTGAAGAAGACCTTTATGGTGCATTTTTAATGAATGTGGGGCTACTAATTCCCCATAATAATTATGAAAAATTTGTAGTTGATAAAATGCCAGATATGATGTATATTGGATTATATTTAAGGAAATTGTATGGGTATATCATAATATTACAATGTATGGTATGTATGTGAATATATTTTTGGGCAGGTCCAATAATGCCATTGCCATGTGGTTTCAATTTTGGGCAGTATATGGGTATAAGTGTGTATTATTGTTTATAATAATGATGTATGATTGATTAGATATATGGAATTATGTGGGGAATGTTGAATAGGTACAAATTCCTTATATTTCATGGGTGATTATGTTGGATTAATGAAAATGTCTAGTAGGATCCTTCTCTTGAATATTAGATGGTAATTCCTAGGGAGTGGAGCATTATAAAACCCTAAAGAGGAATCAAAAGACCTAATATTAGAGGTCTTTCAACTCAAGCTTCTACATCACATGCCTTCACATCTAGAGCAAGACAGGTTTGCTTTTGCAAGTGAATCCTTAGGTAATCCCTCTTCTCCCGCTTTGAATAAGAATGAAAAAGACAATGAAGAGGAAGCTGGCAGAAGTGAGGAAGGAGCAAAACTGTTTAATTTGAAATCCCTTCCAGAAGAAGTAGATGGAAGGAAAGTTCCCACTATCAAATTTGAGCCTAGAGATCTACCTGCATATTATTTTGGTAGAGAACATAAGAAGTTTAAATTCAAAAAAAAATTGATTTGAGCTTCCTTGATAAATTTAAGTCAGAAATGTGTGCCATATTGAATTATCAAGGATGGACTGAGCTAATAGACTATGAGGCACCCATTCATAGAGAGATAGTCCTCATATTTTATTTTGTTGGTCCCATCCTAAGGTAGCTTAAGAGGGGGGAGGGGTAAATTGACCTATTTAAAATCTTGGCCAATATAAAACCAAAGTGTTGTAATAATTAGGAAATGAATAATGTAGCATAGAGCACACAAGTATTTTATAGGGGTTCATCCCACAACACAGCACTTACTCCTCTCTCTAAGTCAGCCTTACTCACTGTACTCAGGTTTCACTAATCACCAGTTGGTTTTCTTGAGCTTACTATCAAACTCTTACATAGGTTGGTTTTCCAAATTCTCACAAACAAACTTATCCCAAATGGTTTCCAAAGTTGACCAACAAACTTATACACAAGTTGGTTTTCCAAACGCTCATAAACAAATTATCCCAATTGGTTTCCAAAGTTGACCAACAAATTTATACTAGTTGGTTTTCCAAATGCTCATAAACAAACTTATTCCAAATGGTTTCTAAAGTTGACCAACAAACTTATCCTAGTTGGTTTCCAAATCTCATTAACAAACTTATACAAGATAAGCAAGCCCCTTGCTTGCTATCACAATCAATGAAAAATGTACAATAAAAAATGTCTATTATATAGGCTGAGTTTATATATAACTAAATGCAATAGAAATAAATGTATAGTAATACAAAAAATTTCAGACTTCCTTGAGTTGTTGTAGAGAAAAAGTTTTGAATACAGATAGCTTTTTGGCATTGTGGAGTTGGAAGAAAACTTAATGTCTAAGAGTAAATGCTCTTGTTTTTCTTCTCTTACTTTTCTTAAAAATATCTAATTCTTGTGACTTCTTATGTATTTTTTTGAAACAACTCTTCTTTACTTCTTTTATAGCTAAATTTGAATACTACCTATTGGAGAAGACAACATTCATTTAATGCAAGCGAATCAATAATATTTTCTATTTGTTGGAGCTCTTTCGTGGGTTTTTATGTCTAAGATCTATTGAGCCATGTTCGAGTTTAGTTTCCATATTTGGAGTTAAGTTTTTAGACTTGTTTAACTTATTTAGATTGAAACTAACTGTTAGGCCATGTTTTAAAATGAACCATCATGTCTAGGTTTGAACATTCATGTCCAGAATTAAAATTTTGGACTTGGACTAATGTTTGGCTTGCAACTAACTTCTTTATTCTATGTCTGGAAATGATTCTGAATTTGAGTGGCCATGTTTGAATTTAGAATTTCAAACTTGGTTAAACTATTTAGTTTGCAACACCATATTCAATCATGTCTAAAATTGATTTGCCATATCCGGAAATGATAACCATGTCTGTAATTAATATTCCAGACTTTGGCTGATGCTTGTTGTATTTTGGCTACACAACTTGATCCTAGTTATGTGCGGAATTGAGTTTTGCCATGTTCGAGAATGGTTTTATAGTTTCAACATCTTGGCTTCTTGTCTAGCAATGTTTGAGTCATGTTCTATGCTTGAATTGGTTATGTGATGTCCAAACTTGCTTCTTTAGTGTCTGTTTCTTTGCTTGAGTGCGAAACTAGATTTTTCTTCATTTTGATTTCTTGATTCTCATCTTACTTTGAGAACAAGTCTGAATAACTTTGACAGTATTTTTGAGGCATATTTAGGAGTTGCTTCACACACTGCTTCTTTAAAGTTGTAGAGTCATTCCTTCCTATTTGAGCATTTACATTTTCTTCTTCATGTACTTGTGGATCTTGTCATTGTTGTAGTCTCTATGCATTGTCCACCTATGCTATTTCCCTAATATATTGTTTATTACTACACACTTGGGAAATAATGATTAGCAGCTTAAACTTTCACTCATATACTTTTGCTCATCATCAAAACTTGGTTGGTTAGAAATGTTCGTTATCAAAAATCAAGCCTAGTAAAGAGGTTTGGTTCAACAATCTACCCCTTTTTGATGCTAACAAAACATCTGAATGAATTACCTTTCAAATAGATAAAACAATAACATACATGGTAACTAATTTGTGATTATTCATATATAATATAACTCCCCCTAACTTAGTGCTTCCTCCCCCTCATTGGGTGCACTAAATTCTAATCATATATACATATACATTGCAACTTTTTATATCATACAATCATGCAATCATACAAATATTTCTCCCCCTTTTTGTTATTATCAACAAGGTATAGCAAACGATTACCAGGCAGATAGTGAAATACTCAGAATTAAAAAGAAAACTTTATTTTATTTTATTTTAGTACAAATAGAGTTACAAACAGAGATACAACTAAAGATATTTTAGTACAAATAGAGTGCTTGTCTAATGTTGAAAGGGGTGCAGCAAGGATGGGATGGATGGAAGAAAAGGTGGGATCAGAGAGTTTGTGGAAGAGCCCGATTATGATCCTTCAAAGCATTTGGAATCATGCATAGGCATGCATCTGTTACATTTGGAAGGTCACAATAGAGAACCTGAAGTTTTGGGCAGGGGAGAAAGAGGATGCTTCTAGTGCCACTTCTCCCTCATAGTCCTCAGTGAGAAAAGGTGGTAACCGAGAAAGTTTGACCTTTGGACTCCTATGAAGGTGGTTCTTATAGTCTCCAAAGAACATGATATTTCTTATAGATCTTTACTCAAGCTCTTTTCTTCTTCTTTAGAAACACCACGAGATCGAGTAAATTCACCAGAAGAACGATCTCTAATCCAAAACATCTTAACCACTACTCTGTCCACTTTACTTCCTTTCAGTAAACTTTCTTTTGCACACATCTCTCTTTCATTTTCTCTGCTCATAACTCTTTCACACAGATTGAATTTTCTCTGGTTTTCACTTTTGTGTTGGTTGTGAGAGGATGAGGATGAGTTAAATAGGCACTGCTGCTAACAATAAGTTGGTTAGAAAAGGAGTTTCTATGAGGTTCTACTAAATTTTTAATCAATTTTGTAATAAATATTTGCTAAGTTTGGTCAATAGATAAGAATGCCAGCAAGGAATGTCTTAATTCCTGCATGAAAATGAGATTTATTCTTATAAATAGGAGTTTTAACAGTTTAGGAAGATAATCAATAGAACTTGAAAATTTGGACACATAATTGATGTGGCAAAGTCCAAAAACTTATTTTCGGACATGAAGGATTGTGTCTTAAAATGAGATTGAGCAAAATCCAAATGTGATTTAGGACATGAATAGCTATGTCTAGAAATATGATTTCAGATATGAGTAACTATGTCTAGAAAAATCTATGCCTGAAATGTTTTAATTCATAAGGCATACACACATTTATGGCATCCGGTATTTAAGAAATTCATTCAGATCACATAAATGTAAATATAAAATGATGATCAAGATATTTTCATTACGCAAATAGATCTATCACTCCTAATTTCCTTCTAATCATACAAAATCGCTCTTCTGAGAGTGGCTTAGTTAAAATGTCTGCTAATTATTTTTAAGTTGGTACGAATTCTAAACAAACATTCTAATTTTGGACATAATCTCTAATGAAATGGTGCTTGATTTCTATATGCTTAGATCTAGAATGCATAACAGAATTCTTGGTCAGATTTATAATGCTAGTATTATCACATCTAATGGGCATATCAGTAAACTTCAAAACATAATCTCCAAATTGTTGTTTCATCTAGAGAATCTATGCATGACTTCTAGCTACAACATACTTAGTAGTTGATAGTGCAACAGATGTCTGCTTCCTAGAGAATCATGATATATAATCATGTTTCTAAGAAATTGATTGGTCCTTGAGATACATTTCCTATCTACTCTATATCCAACAAAATCAGCATTAGAGTACCTAATTAAATCAAAGTCTGAATTCTTTGGATACTATAAACCAAGATTTGGAGTGTCTAAGAGGTATTTGAAGATTCTTTTAATAGTAATAAGATGTAATTCTTTAGGATCTAACTGGAATCTAGCACACATACATACACTAAACATAATATCTGGCATACTAGCAGTGATATATAGTAGAGATCCTATCATACTTTTATAAAGTTTTTGGCAAACAAATTTACCTTTTTCATCCTTGTCCAATTTGATGGAAGTGCTCATTGGGGTACCACATTTTCTCCCATCTTCAAGAATGAATTTCTTTAGCAGTTACTTTGTGTATTTAGCTTGGTAGATGAAATTTCCTTCCTTTATTTGCTTTAGTTGCGGTCCTAAGAAGAAGTTCAATTCTTCCACGAAACTCATTTCAAATTCTCCCTGCATAATCTTAGAAATTCTTGACAAAATTTTTTGTTAGTGGCTCCAAAAACAATGTCGTCAACATATATTTGCAGAATGAGAATGTCATTAATAGCATACTTAATGAAGAGAGTTGTGTCTACTTTATCCCTTAAGAATCCTTTTTCAATCAAAAATCTACTTAGCCTTTTATACCATTCTCTAGAAGCTTGCTTTAATCCATAAAAGAATTTCTTAAGTTTGAAGATATTATTAGGATCATGAAGATCTTCAAACCCAATGGGTTTTCTACATATACTTCTTCATTAATAAAACCATTTAAAATACAGATTTTATATCCATCTTGTAAAGTTTAAAATTCATGATGCAAATGCCAACAACATTCTTATGGATTCTATCCTAACAAAAAGAGCGTATGATTCATCAAAATCAATCCCTTCTTCTTGAAGATACCCCTTTGCTACTAATCTTGCCTTTTTCTTACCACTAATCCAGATTTATCAAGTTTATTCCTAAAGACCCATTTGGTTCCTATAATTGATTGGTGATTTGGTCTTAGAAGTAAAGTCCATACATCATTTCTTTTAAATTGGTTTAGTTCTTCTTGCATAGCTAAAATTCAGTTCTCATCTTCTAATGCATAGTCTATGCAAGTTGGCTCTATATGAGAAATGAAGGCAAAATTACCACATATTTGGTGGTATGATGATCAAGTTCTAACTCTATCATACACATCACCAATTACTTGGGTTTCAAGATGATTGTACATGAATCTCCAACCTTTAGGAAGAGAAGAGTTACCTTCTTCATATATCTCATTAGTGGATGATTCAAATTGTCTGTAAGCTCTATCATTTGCTATTTCTATTTGTGGAGTTTATTTATCTTGGTTTTACAAGTTTATCCTTTCCATGTTTATTATAAGTCCGTCCGCTTCATCATCAAAGTTCTTTGGTCTTTTCAACCAGTTAGTAGATTCATCAAACTTGATGTGAACAGACTCTTTTATAGCTTTACTACTCAAATTTTAAATTCTAAAAGCTTTAGAAATAATGGAATAGCTAAGGAATACTCCTTCATCAGATTTGCTATCAAAATTTTCAAGATTCCCCATTCCATTGTTAAGAATAAAATATCTACAACTAAAAGTATGGAAAAATGATATGCTAGGCTTCTTGCCATAATATAATTCAAATGGAGTTTTATTTAGTATTGGCCTGGTATGAATTCTATTTATAATAAAATAGGTGGTATCATAGCTTCATCCCAAAAATATTGTGGCAAATTATATTCACTCAACATGATCCTTGCCATTTCTTATAAGGTTCTATTTTTCCTCTCTGCTACTCTATTCTGCTGGGGTGTTCTTAGTGCAGAGAAAGTTTGAAAGATACTATTATTTTCATGATAAGATATGAACTTATGATTTTCAAATTCTCCACCATAATCACTCCTAATGGCAACAATATGAGAGCTTTGTTTATTTTGCACTCACTTGGAAACGATTTCAAAGAATGAGAAAGCCTCATCCTTGGATGCAAGAAACATTACCTAGGTATATCTATTATAGTCATCAACAATGACATATGCATAATGTTTCCCTTCAAGACTTCTAGTTCTCGTTGGTCCAACTAAGTCCATATATAGCGATTGAAGTGGCTTAGTTATGTGTACTTCTTTATTTAGCTTGAAAGATTCTTTTGCACACTTTCCTTTTAGACTTGCAACACACAACTGTCTTTTGTCAAATTTCAATTTGGGTAAGCCAACTACAAGATCCTTTTACTATAATCTTTCTATCATATCTTTGTTGTCATGTCCCAATCTTCTGTTGAAAGTTTGGAGCATTCATTGGTTACTTTTAATAGCTCCTACTTTTTTTACCTTGTATATGGCTTTCAAAGCCTTGAAATCTACATATATACTTTCTAATTCATTAAGAAACTTTGACAATCAAGTTCATAAGTTACTTCATCTTCATGAATGACCAAGAAGTTGATTCTGATGTGGTATTCTCCTTGATCTCCTTTTGTAGGTGATATTCTGCTAAATTTTGCTTCATGTTTGTTTTCACTGTCACTTGCACTTTCATGTAGCATATTTTCAATCATTTACCATGCTGCAACTGCTTTTTTCTTGTTGAACTTTTGTTGTGGCTGCTATTTTTTTTCCTTTCAGGGTATGAGTTGTATCTTTTGTTCTATTTTTCCCCTTACCTCTTATTAGGTTCTTCGCAATCATAACTCATGTGGCCAGCATTACCACAATTGTATCATGTAGGAACATCTTTTGTTTTGTCTTTTTTTTTGAAATTTTTTGAGTTACTTCTAGTCTTTCTTCTAAACATGGATCTAAATCTTCTACTTAGCATCACCATGTTATCATCATTTTTAGCTCCACTTGTTGATGCTTCACTTTATGAGTTATCTTCTGATTCAACTCTCAGTGTTGTTAATTTTTTTCCTTTTAGTTCTTCTGGAGATTTTTGCTTCATTACAATTTTATGGGTCATAAGTGAACCCATTAGCTCTTCAACTTTAATCTTGTCTAGATCTTTTGCCTCTTGGATAGCTATGACTTTTGCCATCCATTATCTTGGCAAAGATCTTAGGATCGTTTTCACCATTTTGGGTTCTTCATATATTTCACTAAGACTGCTCAACCTGTTAGTGATCTTTTGAAATCTTCTAAACATTTTTGATATTGTGTAATTGTCCTTCATGTGGAAGGCTTCATATTCCTGCACAAGTATATTAATTTTTGTCTCCTTGAACTAATTAGTACCTTCATATGCAACCTTAAGCTTATCTTATATTTCTATTGCTAAGCCATATGCATAAATCATTTTGAACTCAAAAGGTGATAATGCATAGTAGAGGTTATTCTTAGCTTTAGCATTTCTCTCTACTAATACAATATATTTAGTAGTATATTTGTCTTCTATGTTCATGACAGTCTTGCCATCTTTAATGATTTGCCACAACTTATAGTTGGTGGCTATCAAAAAATTTTGCATATACATTTTCTAATACCTGTAGTTTGTGCCATCAAAGAATGGGGGCCTGGTGGTTGACTGTCCTTCAACTGTGGTGTTGTGTATAGTATTGGCTATAGGGATCACTTCAAGTAGTTAAAATAACTAGTAATCAAGATTAACTATTGAAGCTTGCTCTGATACCAATTATTGGTTCTGTCTTAAGGTAGCTCAAGAGGGTGGGGTGTGAATTGAGCTTTTTAAAATCTTGGCCAATATAAAACCAAAGTACTATAATAGTTGGGAAATGAATTATGTAGCATAGAGCACACAAGTATTTTATAGAGGTTTGGCCCACAACAAGGCACCTACTCCTCTCTCTAAGTCAACCTCACTTATTATACTCAGGCTCCACTAATCACCAGTTGGTTTTCCTGAGCTTACCAATGAACTCTTACATAGGTTAGTTTTTCCAAAGCTCACCAGCAAACTTATCCCAGTTGGTTTCCATAGCTCGCTAACAAACTTATAAAAGATTAGAAAGCCCCTTGCTTACTATCCCATTTTAATGTAGTAGAAATAAATGTATAGCAATAAATACAAAGAATTTCAAACTCTCTTGAGTTGCTATAGAGAATAAGCTTTGAATACAAATAGCTTTTTGACACTTTGGAGTTGGAAGAAAACTTAATGTCTAAGAGTAAATGCTCTTTTTTTTCTTCTCTTACTTTTCTCAAAGATATCTAATTCTTGTGATTTTTTGTGTCCTTTTCTTAGAATGACCCTTCTTTACTCCTTTCATAGCTGAATTTGAATTTTGCCCATTGGAAAAGACTATGTTCATTTAATGCGAGCTAATTAACTAGATTTTCTGTCTGTTGGAGCTCTGTCATGGGTTTTCATGTCTGAGATTTGTTGAGCCATGTCTGAGTTTAGTTTTCATGTTTGGAGTTAAGTTTTTGGACTTGTTTAACTTGTTCAACTTAAAACTGATTAATTGGCAAAATTGATTATTTGGCCATGTCTTAAAATGAATCTTCATGTTTGGATTTGTATAGTCATGTCCAAAATTAAAAATTTGAACTTGAAATGGTGTTTAGCTTGCAATTGACTTCTTTCTTCTATGTCTAAAAATGATTCACCATGTATGGATTTGAGTGGCCATGTGATGAGCCAAAAAATAGATGGCTCAGGTTTTAAATAACCTCGCAAGTGCACGGTCGATGTGTAGTCTAGTGTGCTTATGCAAGGGTCGATCCC
>JAYJMB010026815.1:0-38389 GCA_036873735.1 Pouteria campechiana
CTGCAGGTGTCATCAATCGGTCGGACAGCTGCTCGGCTACGGCTAGATGGCTCCTTTTGATTTTCCATGTCCCAACACTTAGTCTCCATCAACTAGAATAGTGGCACCTAAGAAGAAATGTGTACCAAAATTTTCTACTACTAACCCACCTAGACCCATTCCCAAATGGGTACCAAAAGTTAAAACTTAATTTTGTCTATGTAGGTGTGCTTGAGAGCCACAAGAACTAGCACATGGTATATTAATGATGGTTACTCAAGGCACATAACAGGGAATAGGGAGCTATTTATGAAGTTAAAAATGAAATCTAGTGGAATAATGACCTTTAGGGACAATGGAAAAGGTAAAGTGGCTAGGATTGGTAAGGACGGCCAACCACCATCCACCACAAATTCAGACGTATTTCTTATATAAGGATTGAAACATAATCTTTTAAGTATTAGTCAGTTTTATGACAAAGGTTATAAGGTTATATTTGAATCTCAACTTTGTTCAGTTCTAGATAAGTCTCATTCAGTTATAGTACTTGGTAGAAGACATGAAAATGTATATTTGGTTGATCTTTCTGATATCCTAGCTAAGTGTCTTGTTGTTAATGAGAATGAATCCATGTTGTGGCATAGAAGACTAGGACATGCCAACAAAAATCTAATTAAAAAACTATACAATAAGGATCTTATTGTTTGCTTACCTAAACTTAAATTTGACCAAGGAAGGTTGTGTGAAGCTTGCTTGAAAGGTAAGTAAGTAAAAAAATCATTTAAATCAAACAAAGAAGGATCTACAACAAAACTCCTTCATTTTCTATATATGGATCTAGTTGGACTAATAAAAACTAGAAGCCTTGGAGAAAAACATTATGCATATGTTATTGTGGATGACTATAGTAGATTCACCTGGGTAATGTTTCTAGCCTCCAAAGATAAAGCTTTTTCATTCTTTAAAGTATTCATCAAGCTTATGTAGAATGAATAAAGCTCTCATATTATTGCCATAAGGAGTGATCATAGAGGAGAGTTTAAAAATCATAGGTTAACAAATTTTTGTGAAAGCAATGAAATTCTTCAAACTTTTTCTGCACTAAAAACACCCCAACAAAATGGAGTAGTTGAGAAAAAAAATAGATCCTTACAAGAGATGGCAAGGACTATGTTTAGTGAATACAATTTGCCTTAATATTTTTGGGCTAAAACAATAAACATCGCATGCTACATTATAAACGGAATCTTTACTAGGCCCTTACTCAACAAAACTCCATTTGAATTTTTTTATGGTAAGAAACCAAATATTTTTTATTTCCATACTTTTGGGTGCAAATGCTTTATTCTTAACAATGACAAGGAAAACCTTAAAAAATTTGATAACAAATCTGATCAAGGAATATTCCTTGTTTATTCTATTGTTAGCAAGGCATTTAGAGTGTACAACTTAAGACTTAAGATTATAGAAGAATTTATTCATGTTAAATTTGATGAACATACTGACTCTATGAAAAGAACTAGCAATTTTGATAATGAGACAGAAGTTACAAGATAAATAAGTAGAAGCTCCATAATCAGAGACATCAATGGATGAAGCTGGACCATCCACAATAGAGGTAAATGAGCAAGGTAACACATCTATTCCCGAAGATTGGAGGTTCATGCATGCTCATCCTAAAAACTAGATAATTGATGATGTGTATGATAAAATTAGAACTAGATCATCTTATCACCAAGTATGTGACAATTTTGCATTCATTTCTCAACTAAAGCCAATTGCATAGACCAAGCTTTAGAAGATGAAAACTAGATTTTAGCTATGCAAGAAGAATTGGACCAATTTAAAAAAAATGATGTGTCGATTATTGTTCCAAGACCAGACTACCAATCTGTTATAGGTACTAAATGGGTTTTTAGGAACAAATTAAATGAATCAAGAATTGTAGTGAGGAATAAGGGAAGATTAATAGTAAAGGGGTATTTTCAAGAAGGTATTGACTTTGAAGAGTCATACCCCCCTGTTGCAAGGATATAAGTGATTAGAATTTTCTTGCATTTGTATCCTATATAGATTTCAAGTTATATTAGATGGATGTAAAAAGTGCATTCTTAAATGGATTAATTAATAAAGAGGTTTATGTGGAATGACTCCCTAGGTTTGAAGATCCTCATAGTCCAAATTATGTCTTCAAACTTAAGAAAGCTCTCTACAGTTTGAAATAGGCTCCTAGAGCTTGGTATGAATGGCTAAGCAAATTTCTAAATGTGAAAGGTTTCTTAGTGGGTAAAGTTGATGCTACTCTCTTCATTAAGCATACAATGAATGATATCCTTATAGTTCAAGTTTATGTTGATGATATAGTATTTAGTGCAACTAATGAAAATCTTTGCCAAGAATTCTCCAAGATAATGTAAAGTGAATTCAAAATGAGCCTGATGGGAGAACTTAACTTCTTTCTAGCACTGGAAGTCAAGAAGATGAAAGAAGGATATTTTCATCCACCAAGAAAAGTATATAAAAAAACTGCTGAAGAAATTCAACATTGAAGATGATAAAAGATATAGAACACCAATAAGCACATCAATAAAGACGAACAAGGATAAAAGAGGTAAATCTGTTTGCCATGAATATTATAGTCGTATGATAGGATCTTTATTATACCTGACTACTAGTAGACCTGACGTAATGTTTGGTGTCTACTTGTGTGTTAGATTTCAATCAAATCTTAAAGAGTCACATCTTATTGCTATAAAAAGAATCCGTAGATACCTTTTAAACACTCCAAAACTTAATTTATGGTATCCTAAAGGTTCGGAATTTGAATTAATTGGGTACTCAGATGCAGATTTTGTTAGATATAAGGTAGATAGGAAGAGTACATCAGAAACTTGTCAGTTTCTTGGAAGCATGGTTATATCATGTTTCTCTAAGAAACAAACATCTATTGCATTATCAATTGTTGTGGCTAAATATGTAGCTATAGGTAATTGCTATACTAAGATTTTATGAATGAAATAACAATTATGTGATTTTGGTTTGAAATATGTTGATATACCAATTAGATATAATAATACTAGTCATAAGTCTGATAAAGAATTTAGTGTTGCATTCCAAAACTAAGTATATAGATATTAAGCATCATTTTTTTATAGATCAGGTTTAAAATCACAATATCTTCTTAGAATTTCTACCAACTAAAGATCAGTTAGTAGATATTTTTCACAAAGCCACTTTAATTAGGAGAGAATTAGGCATCATAGATCCATTTGTATAAATTCCATATTACATGAATTAATTATCTTTACATGAATGTTACATTTCAATCTTTTAGAATTTTTTTGAAGCATCTTAGAAACTTTGATAGAGTCTTGGAGTCTTTTTTGCACTATAACTCTATAACTTCCTCAAAACTTCTGAAGTTATTAATTCATAAATTCTGAAGCATATCAACACATATTAGCCTTTTTAATCAAGATAAAAATGGGGAGAAATATTAGAAGAACTTATTGCACCCATTAAAGGAGAAATATTAGAGTAACTTAGTACACCCATCCAGGGGGAGTCTCACTAAGTCAGTGGAAGTACTGCATATTAAATATGCATTTATTAAACATGCATGTAGTCACTTTAAATTTCTCAATCGCATATTTTATGAAAGGTATATCACTTGAATGTTTTTTGATCATCACAAAGGGGGAGAAAGTTGAGTCTAATCCTCCTACTTAGCTTGATTTTGATGATAAATGTAATTAAGCAGTTAAGTTTTGATGATGAACAAATATATGAGTGAAGAGTTAAGCTTATAACTATTTAATTTCTAAGTGATGCAACATTAGTTTGTTAAAATGAATTAAGGAGAGTAATTGTTAAGTTTAAAGCATATATTACTAACATATCAAAAAAGAAGATAATTTAAAAGGAATGCTTAAGTAAAAATATTTAGAAGTATTCAGAAAGACAAGGCCTGAAATTCAAAAATGTTCAGAAGTACTTCAGAGACATGGCATGAAGCTCAGAATTATTTCAACAATGCTAAGAAGCAATTCAAAACATTTTATAAGTACTTCAAAGACAAGGTGTGAAGCTCAGAAGTATTTCAGAAATGCTAAGAAGTAATTCAAAATATTTCAAAAATACTTCAAAGACAAGGTGTGAAGCTTAGAAGTATTTTAGAAATGCTAAGAAGTAATTCAAAACATTTCAAAAGTATTTCAAAGATAAGCGTGAAATTCAAAAGTATTTAGAGCTAATTTAGAACTACCTCAGAGACAAGTCAGAATTTACTCAAGGTAGTCTAGCACTTTAGAGGTAGTTCAAAAGCTCTCAAAATCACCTCAGAAGTAAAACACTCTAAGAAGAACTTCAGAATAAGCTAAGAAAAAAAATATGCACTCAGAAGTTTGTTAGTGAGAACTTCTGAATACACTTAAAAGTAACTCAGAAGTAACACGGAAGGAATATAGAAGACATTTCTGTAATCAAAAGTTTATCAGTAAGAACTTCTGAATACACTTAGAAATAAATTAGAAGTAACTCAGAAGCAATGCAGATGACATTTCTACAATCAGAAGTTCATCAGAAAGAACTTCAAAAAATAATTTAGAGGAAGCATTTGCATTTAGAAATAACTTAGAACTAATGCAAAATATCAATCAGAAGTTCATCAAAATTTGAACTTTTGAAATGCTTCCAAGTTTCAGAGTTGTAACAAAAGATCAATAGCAGTGATACAGAATGAACACAGAAAAAGTTTTTATGCTTAGAAGTTTTTCAGAAATAATTCAAAAACTCTTCAGATGCATCTTCAAAAAGTTAAGATTCAAGAAGCACATCAAAAGCAAAATGAAAATTTCAAAAAAACCTTAGAAGTTGTTCAGAAACAACTTAGAAGCTCTTTAGATGCACCCTCAAAAAGTCAAAATTCAAGAAGTTCATTAGAAGTAGACATTCAATTATTCAGAAACACTTCAGAAGTTTCTTAAAAGCAAAAACATGACTAATGAAAGTGTCAAATATAAGAATCAACCTTCAAAAGAATTTGAAATGATCAACTATGCAAAAATTCTGTCATTGCCATAAGCTCAAAAGTTCAATCGAAGAGCCACAAAAGTTCTGCATCAAGCATACAATGGTAACTGATAGGTTAATGAAGCTCAGAAGTTCTGAATACTTATCACAGAAATTCTGTAGCTGGATAGAAGAAGAAAAATATGATGAAACTTTAAATCTCCTTTTTCAAATTGTTGGAAAGCTACCAAAAATAATCATTACAACTAAGGCATCTTCCACAACTTATAAAAGAAAGATTCAATTGTCTAGGAGAGAATCAATGAAATAAGAAAAAGTTTACTTAAGCATTTACTGAAGTCTCCACTAGATTAGCTACTCCAACAAGCATTCAAATCAAGTCATTCAATAACACTCGGAGTCTAATCTTTATTTTTCTTCACTACTATATTTATCATATTTTTATCACTACACTTCGTATACTCTACCTATCAAGAGGCATTCATTTTATACATGTTTATTTACTATTTTTTTATTTACAAGCAAGGGGCTTGCATCTTATAGTGAACAACAAGTAGAGACACTTACTAAAGTTTATATAAGTTGTTCATGAGATTTGAGAACCATTTTGTATAAGTTGTTGATGAGTTTTGAAAACCGATGTTTATAAGTTTTTGGTGAGATTTGAAAACCAATTTGTATAAGTTCGTTGGTGAGCTTAAAAATCAACAAGTGTTAGTAAAACCTGAGCTTAACAAGAGAAGCTAACTCAGAGAAGTGGAGTAGGTACCCAAGTTAAGGGCCGAACTACTATAAAAACCATTGTCTCAATGTGCTGTGTGATCTTTTCTATTTTATTTCAGCACTACCTTTTGTACTTGGCCAAAATTTTCAAAGGCTCAAATTCACAACCCTTATGAGCCACCATTAGCTAGGGACCAATAGTTCAAGTTTTGATCTTTATATTTTGTTCCTTGGAATCCCTTCCTATTTCAAGTTTAGGTTTCAGTCTTTATATTTGCTTTGAGAGAGAAGCAAAGGTAATTATAATAAAAGATACTTTATCATTGAAAAATAAATATTTTGCAAGGAATCTTGAATGTCTTATTAGTATTCAAGTGAAATGAAAATTGTAATCATGGATTCATTTATTAAATATTGAAGTGAAATAACAATTTTAATCATGAATTGATTTTCTTAGCTTAAGTTCTTCTTCAAGGTGGTTCCATTTGATATTTAATCCACCTATGATTATATTGATGGTTCTAGCTATTAGGAGATTAGTTTCCATTGCAATATCTCTTTCCTATTTCCTAGGAACTATCTTTCTATTTGGGGCATCCTCCGGTCTATTGTTTGTACCTTTTCTTCTTATCCCATTATTGATCACATACTACTGTAGTCTTCTTTTTTTGATTAAATTTTTTATTTCTTCTCTAAGTTGCATGTAGTCTTTGTTGTCATGTCTCTTATATTTATAGTAGAGGTAATATTTTTGTGATTCTTGTCCAGTCTTAGTGGGCAAGGTTGAGGAAGGTAACCTTGGTTTTTGATTTCTTGGTAGATATATGTGTGAGACCTATTCAAAGGAATATAATTTTCATATATCCCTCTCTTTGATAGGGGGATGCCTTGCTCTTTTGGATGATTCTCCTTCTCAATGTAAGGATCTAGTATAGTTGTCTCCTTTGATAAATTCTTCTAAATTAATTTGCTTATTCAGGGCTTCCAAGAGTGTGGAATAGCTCTCCAAAGGTTCCAAACATCAATGATACTTAATATATCTGCTTTTGATTCCATTTTGTAGTGCTACCATTGCTATAGTTTGGCCCCATCCCTTGATGTCTACACTAAGGCAGTTGAATTTGTCAACATACTTTCGGAGAGACTCTCCTTCTTTTTGTTTGACCACTATCAAGGATTCAACATTTTTCTTCTATGTATGCTACTTATGAAATTGGCTAGGAAGCACCTTTGTAATTTTCTTAAGGTACTAATGGATTTTGGATCCAAAGTTTAGTGCCACGACAACGCTTCTCATTTTAGTGTGGTTTAGAAAGCATGACATTTGATGGCATTGGATGCTCCCACGAGATTCATATGGCCATTGTACCTTGATACATGATCTCTTAGATCTATTGTTCCATTATAGGAATCTATATGGGGTACCTTGAACCCTGTTATTAGGGGCTCTTCAATAATTTTCTTTGCGAGGGGAGGTTGTTCAATTACTCTCTCATATTTTATATGCCTTCTCAAGATCCTCTTCTCTAGCCCTTCAATTCTCTTCTCTAGGAGTTTGTGTGCTTCTATTTGTGTAGGAGATTGTGCTTTGTCTTGCCTAAGGATCAAATCGTGTCATGCATCTAGTTATCTATGGGAGGGTTCCCTCATAGCATTAGTGGAGCCGGCTAGTTGGTTGATGAGTCCTTCATTGTTTCCCCTTTCTTCCCTAGGGAGAGGGGGTTCTCACACTTCATGATGCACACTCATGATGCCTAGTGTGGGAAGGTGTACCATTTGCTATTCCTACATTAAATGCAGCACCTGGAACTGACTAATATACAAGAGCTATTGCTGGTCTCGCTCCTCTTTGTTGCTGAAGGTGAGAATCTTTTCAAAGAACTCTCTCTACTACTACATTATTTGTTGCATCATGAAGTTGCCTATTTTATGTCCATTTACTATGAATTGTCTTAGTTAGTGGCAAGAGATGGGTTGTCTCCTACTGGTAGATTTTTGGGAGGAAGGTTCATGTTGACTCAATGTCCTTCTGACATGACTTTAATGATGAACTTTCACACAAATGGCGCTAATGTTTGGGTCTCACCTAAATTGCTATCTAAGAATCATGTATAAAGATCCTACAAGACAAAAGAAACATCAGAGGGCATAGGGGGTGGTCCCAACATGAGCAATCCAATGCTCAAGTTAATAATAGGACCTTGGGAAGGGATATATAAAATGTAAAGAGCTTATCTCCATAGGGTGTGCATACCTAGTTTGTTTATAGCTAAGCTTGGGTTGGTGCACAAGAGATATAATGTCATTAGTGGGATGATTAATAATTATGATTATGGGGAATCTCTTAACTAGAGACATGTTTTTAAGGATTATACATCCTTTACACCTATTAGGAATATCCCTTGAGTGGTACCAGTTCCAAATGGAACCATGTAGAACTACGCAAAAACATGTCAGAGTTGGGATATCTCTTGTTGGATGAAATTTGATATGACTAATTTGCTAATTGATGGTGTTATTTTGTTAGGTTTCCCTAACACTTAGTATTATTTTGAATGATTTGGAATTACCTAGAAATATTTGAACTAATTATTTGGAATGACTTGGAATTTGAATTCATTATGGGGAATTATATGGAATATAGTCATATTTATTTGAAATAACCAGTCTCTAATAACTTTGGCTAAAGGAGGTTGTTAGGGTCTATATGGTTTACATATAACCCAGCCCTAACATGTTATGAATGGGTGCAAGGCATTTGTCCTCCCCAATAAATAGGTTATAATCTCATCTACCATCTCTGGTTAACATTCTCATAATATGCACAACTCTCCATTTTTCCTAAAATTACTTGGTGTAAAACTATTTTGGAAAGTTTTCTTTTTTAAATACTATCACATATTATGGAAATGCTTTATGGCCTTAATAATTGTTTTATTTATGAATATCTAAATTGCATAATTTTTTATACTTAAAATTAAATACATTGATAAAAATTAAGAGGCATCCATCATTTAATGAGCCAATAATTCAAACTAAAACATATATTTTAAAAATATGACTAGCATGAGTATTATATTAATATACTTTTAATAAATATCAATGTTGATATATCATTTATAATTAATTTATATATTTAATTAAAAGATAAACAATAAAACTTTGAAAATAAATTTTATAAATATTAATGATTAAGATGCTATCTTTATTTATCAATTAATTTAACATATATATACAATCAATGAATGTAATTATCTTTTTGAAAAGCTTAATATAGAAATACAATATCAACTATTAATACTTGCATATAAATTCTAAGGTGTATATTATCTCTTATTCCTAGTATACTAAAGTACTGCATTTTGTCTTTTATTGCTAATCATTATTACTTAAACTGCATTTATATGTTATATGCTTATAAAAATAAAACATTTAAACTATGTATTATATCTATTTCTAAATATTAATATTTGCAACACAATTATGTATCAGATGAATACAAAAAATAAAAACAATTTATATTCTAAAGTATTTACTCTATTTTATTTTTATATTAAGCTTTTCACAAAGATACTCACATCATTTGATTATATGTAAGTTAAATTAACTGATATTAAAATAATATCTAATCACTAACATTGATATTTATTAAAAATAACTTAATTTCATACTCATGCAAGTCATATATTTAAAAAATATATTTTTAGTAATTTTTTTATATTATCAGCTAATTAAATGATGTATACTACTTATTTTTGTTACTAACATATTTAATTTTAAATATAAAAATTAAGTGATTTAGATATTCATAATAAAATAACTTATTAACACCATAAAGCATTTTTTCAAATATGTGACAAATTTAAAAAAGAAAAAGAAAACTTCCCAAAATAGTTTTAAATGGAGTATTATAGGAATAAATGAAGAGTTATGCATATTCCTCAGATGTTTCAATGGATAATAAATGAGAAGAAAACCTTTTATTATGGAGGATAAGAGCCTTACACCTATTCATAACATGCAAGGCAATATACTATGCATGTAACCCATGGTTATATGCAAATTGCCTTCTTTTTACAACTAAAACATTCCATTTGGGTTGTTATGTTAGAGCATTTAATGTGTTGTTTGGGTCTCACCTAAATTGCTCTTAAAGAATCCTAGCTAGAGATCTTATAAGGTAGAAAAATTATCAGAGGGTGTTGGGAGTCATCTTGGCATAAACACTTTGACACTCAAGTCAGTAATAGGACCATGAGAGAGGTATATGTATAATTGAGAGCTTATGTCCATAGGGTTTATATTTTTAGAGTTGAGCTTGGGTCGGTGCACAAGAGAAGAAATATCATATGCCAGAACAGTGAGGTTTCCTAATCAAGGAGGTGTTTCTGGGGATTATACATCTTTTAATTCTATTAGGAGTCCCTCTTAGAGTAATACCAACTCCAAGCGAAGTTGTGTATAATTGTGTCATGGTTTGAATAGGTCTTCCATTGGAGTTAGAGTTGACATGACTAATTTGCCAACTATAAAGCTTATCTTGTATTATGATTTCCTAACACTAGTCCGCCCTCAAAGAGAAGTAGTGGAACCCATCTTTCTGGTTTGCTTGGATTTCTGTGCCCACTTTCATTAGGTTCAATTTCCTAGACTTGCAAGTTCACCCATTAACATTAATGTAAATCCATGTACTTGTATCAAGGTAGACTATTTTTAACCCTTATTCAACTTGGCGCTTGCAAAAGCTTCTCCAATACTTATGAACTTATCCCACATGGCCTGTATAAGCTACTACCTATTACCATATGTAAATGACTAAAGATTCCAGAGATGGACCCATAGAGTTCCAATTCTAGGAATCACCTGGCCTGCAAAGAAAAGATTGGTAGATTGTTTCAAGAGATCTAGTTCCTTGAAGATCAATGCAAGTTTGCCTATTAATCACTTCGAGTGGCTGATTGATGCCTTAGTGAATGAGCCATTACGCACATGGAGGCTCTAAATCGGGCAAAGGCCTTAAAGGAAGAGTTGGTAGATGCGCGACACTAGATTACTGAGCTTAGAGTAGTCATAGATGCCTTGACCCAATAAAATTATAGAGCTTTTTTTCTTTTTTCTCCTACTTTTACCTTTTTCATTGCTGATAAGGGTTTTTAGTTTTTATAGTTAAAGTCAAAATTTGCTTATATGTACTCTCTACTTGTAGTGAAATTAATGAATTATCTTCCTATTTATGATATAATATGTCCCTTTATAATGTCTTTGTTACTCAAATGATATTTTTGCTTCCGCTATCTTTAATGCATCTATCCAACATTTCTTATTTGGATGATGCTTCCAAATGCTTCTATTTGCTTCTGACTAACTAATGCTTCCTAGTTAGTTATCATTTCATATTGCTTAATGAACCTGTTCACCAAATGCTTTTGTAATGTACCTATTGTTTTCTAACATTTGGCGCTTTTGTTATATCTTTGGCTTTCCTAATAGCCTAATGCTTCCATATAGAAAACAATGCTTTTGCTTTCTTTTTAGTTTTTTATCTTTCAAAACCAATTTTTCCACTTTACACAGGCTTCCTTGAACTACCTTTATTGAATTTCAAAGATGAAAGTTTGCACTGTTAGTTTTTGATAACCAATATGACATTTTTGTATAAGGAGCTTATTCTAATAGCAATATTGGCTCACATGTATAAGATTTCGATGAAATGGCTACCAGTTTCTTGCTTTAGTATCTTGCCTTTTCTGAAACTAGAGGTAGTTTTCATGTGAGATCTTTACATAAGGCAACATTATGCCATTTTTGTATTTTCTAATTTCATAACTTGTGCTCTCATTCCTTCCTAAACTTCCTTCCCAAGCTTCCTTCTTGTCCTAGGATTTTTTTTTCTCAAGCTCAACAATGACTATTAATAAATCCAATGCTAACATCTCTACCAATACCAAGGAAGAATTCCACACGTATACTCTACTCGAAGGTATGTCTTGGGTCTTGCCTTGCCCTTCTGCTTTTCCTCATCACTCGATGGAGGGTTTTGTCTTCATTTATTATTCAAACTTTATAGCCTAACTTCTTAGGAAGTATAATATCTCCCTTGGCCAACTTGTTTCCAATAGTTGGTGATAAATTATACCAGTTTTTCACTAGGTTCATAATCTTCATTGTGTTCCCATGTTCACTGTTGGCACGTGAGTGTCTATTTTTTCCCTTAGCATGAGTCCAAACTCTATTAGCTACTTTTATGTTACTCCTCACACTCCTTGGTGATAATTTTTCCCTTATTTTCGATGGAGATGATGAATGGAAGCATCATTAGATGTGATTTAGCTAGGCCTATGGTCTTTTGAGGATTCTTGTAGGGATGTTGATTTTTTGTGCAACTAGAGGTGCAAATTGGGTCGGTTTATACTAGGTTAAAGTCATCCAAACCCTAACCTATTTTTAAAAAGTCCTACCCAACCCTACATATATGGAAGGTCAGGTTGACCTCGTCCCAACCCTAACCCTACCTTTAATCATGCAGGTTGAATTTGGTTCAATAATTTGGGTTGACAATATGGGTTAACGACTTTATATCTTCTATATTTTTTATATCCAATGTAATCCTGACTAAGCTAAATTCATATTAATGCTATGTTTAAAAATTTACTATACAACTTATAATTAATAAATTAAATTAATGCATTCCTAACCATATATACTACTTGCAAATAAAATGTGTAAGGCCAAAATGAAATAGGCATACCTTATTCAAAAGTTGGATAATTTACCAACTGCATGATGATTAAAATATTGCAAGTGTTAAGTCTAACCCCTTTACTAAGCTTGATTTTGATTATGAATGAGATTGAACAACATAGTTTTGATGATGAATAAATAATTTAGTGAAGAATTAAGGTACTAACAAATTACTTTTCATGTGTTGCAGCATTAAATATCTAAACAGATTAAGAAAAGTAACTGCAAGAAATAAAAGGTGTTAATTGTAAAACTCTTACATTAACCCTTCAAAGGAAGATATACAAAGGAATGCTTGAATAAAATGACATTTAAAAGTCACTAAGAAGTAAATCAGAATCTATTCAAAGGCTTGGCATGAAAGTTAGAAGAAATCAAGAATCAAATCAAAAGTTAATTAGAAGTTAACGAAATACTTCAGACAATATCAGAAATAAAGTACAAAACTCAAAAGTTACCAGAAATAACTTAGAACCATGCTAGAAGCAAACCAGAACTTCCACAGAATCAAAATGTAACAATATCAAAGATTAAAAGATAAATAGAAGTTTTCTCAGAATTATAGAAGCAAGTCAGAAGTAAAATAGAAAAAAAATTTGTACTTAGAAGTTCTTTAGAAAAACAACAAAAGTGTTCTTAGAGGAACTTCCCACACTTAGATGTTTTCAGAAGAACACTAGAAGCAATATCAAAGCACACAAAATTAACCTAGAAGAAACTTCGACATTACAGAATGTTGATACATTACATAGAAGCAACACAGAACATTGATACATTACACAGAAGCAACGTAAAAATACTGACACACTGCACAGAAATGACTTACAAGAAAATAAGAAGCATTCTCACAAGTGTTTTCAAAAAGGCATGAGTTAATGAAGCAATACAAAAGTAGAATCTAGGTTTCATAGGTAGAATAGAAGCTACTCAGAGGTTCTTCAGAAACTTAGAGTATGACCATTGAAGGATAAGACAATGCATAGAAAGTTTGAAGAGGAAACTGCCAAAAGTCTACTTATCATAGAAATTCTTAAGAACCACTTTAGAAGTTCTGTTAAGCTATGGATTGAAGGATAGAAGTTCTGAGCACTCTACTCAAAATTTCTAAACTCCAACAAAATATAAAATCCGTTACCAACCTTATCTAACTAATTTGAAAATGATGCCAAAGGTTACAATGGCTAAAACTTTTCAAATCTTATGCAAAAATGATTAAGGCAACACTCTAAAAAAAATTAGAGAATACACTAAAAATCATTTTTGATTCAAGAAGAGCATTTACGAACTTCCATCATTTAACTCTAGATGCGATGACACTACCAAAGTATTTAGAGCCTTCAAAATCAAAATTGCGTCAACTTCAAATGGAGTTTGAATATGATCTTGTTGTATATGTTGCTCATTTAATTGAGTTTTAATTTTTGTACATGTTTGCCTAAGTAAGAGGCATTATTTTGTACATTCCATTTGGAAAAACAAGTGAGTTTGTTGGTAAGCTCTATAAAACTAATAGTTTGTAAAAGTTTCTAATTAGCTTTGAAAAAATAATAAGTTAGTTGGTTAGTCTGGAAACCAAAGTGTATAAGTTAGTTGGTGAGCTTGGAAACTAATGTGTAAAAGTTTTTGTTGAGCTTGAAAAACCATTAAATTGTTGGTGACCTTGCAAATCCAATAAGTGTTTTAGTAGAATATGAGTTCAGTAAAGGTGACTGACTCAGAGAAGTAGAGTAAGAACCCAGAAAGGGCCAAACCACTATAAAAATATTGTGTGTATATGTTTTAAGTTATATTTTCTTTTATTTTAAGCACACCTTTCAAGTTATCGGTTAAAAATTTATGAAGCTCAATTCAACCCCCGCCCCCACCCCCCTACCTCCTGAGCTATCATCTAGTTAGGGGCCAATATTAAGCTCTAAAGAAAATTGTAATAAGTGTTTTCCTCCTAAAAATAAAATAAGTGTTAATATTTGAGCTATTAAAACCTCATATTTAGAATCCACTAATAAAAAAATAGAATTTAAGAAAGAAAGAATTTTTACCTATGAATGAATGTTCTAGTGGCCTAAACATTTATTTCACATTCATATACTCCAGTTGTAAAATGCACAAAGCTTCGTTCAAAATTGAGGGTTGATTGGTTATTAGAAGTTGAAATTTTGGGATTGTTTATGGAAAGGATGAAAACTTGAGTATTGAGTAATTTATTCACTAGTGATTGGCTTGGATTGTCTGCTCTCACTCTATCTAAGAAAGAGAGAACGTATATTTCAAATGTTAGGTTTGTTATGCAAATGACTGCTTTAACTTTACTTTAAAAATCAAAGGAGACAATGTTGGTGTAACCTTTTGGGTTTCCTCATGGGTATTTTTATTTTATTTTAACAATTTATGGATTTGAAAGTTTGGTTGGCCGTGATAATGGTTATTTTATTGAGAAAATTGTACATTTGGAATTCAAGAAATTCTTGATTGGGTGCTCTGCTAGATTTTGAAATCCCTTTTGGTTGGAGGAAATGCATGTTTTCTTTGGAAATGATGATTATTTAAAATAATGTTGGTTTGGGGTGAATTTGTTTAGATGTGGAAATGTGGGAGTTCATTTTTCCATGAATGAAAGTGTGAGGAAAGGCTTCGATATAGAAATTGAAGATTTAGGCTTGTCAAGTTGAATTTTTCTATTTGAGGGAAGAAGATTATATTTTACATATTGATGATATGCACGTCTAAAGACATGTTAGGCTTTGTTTATTGGACTCTAGAGCATTGGTTTCCCACAAAACTTTCCATCCAACATTGATAAAAAATTGATGCTTGGTGGATGATTGATTTACAAGCCTGGTTCCATGGAGTGCATAGCTAAGAGCTAAGCTCTATCCTTGAAAAAAATTGCAAAAGGTCTTACTATGAAAAATGTGTTATGGAAGAAGATGGTTACTGACACTGTTGAGGGAAAAGATGGAGGAATGGTGTAGCGGAGGCAACTTCCTCTGTGGATGATATTTAGGATTAGGGGAATATGAGATAGGGTATCACTATGGGTCAAGTCGATTCAATTTTTTACCTTATTGACCTATCCCGACACAATTTTTATTTTGGGTCAGAAATTTCAAACCAACCCACCCTGCTAAACCAAAAGGTTTGTCCCAACCCGATACCAAATAGGTTTGGGTCAACCTGCCCTGATTTGCACCCCTATGTGCAGCTTCATTGTTTAGAAGGTGCCAACTCCTAATCCTTTGCCTTCCCTTTATGTTCAATTTCCAGAGTGGGCTTCTGTAATAGAGAATGAAGACCATATTCTTTTCCCTCCTAGGTTGAAACCAATCTCCTTAGGTTCTTGCTTGAGTAAGGCTTTTACCCCTAGGGCTTCCTCCAATACCACTTGTCGACCTTTTGCTTTCGCGAAGCCTTCTAAAAAGCCCAAGAGTATTAAGACCATAGCATGGAAGTGATCATTTGTCCCCTCTCTAGTTTTGCCTTCTAATATTCATTCCCCATCTCATTCACCTCATTCCACTAGTTCTGTAGAAGAAAGGCTTCATCCCAGAGTCACTTTAGGAATGGTTCCAAGACTAGAGGAATTCCCAAAATAATCTATAGGTCCTAGTGGAACCGATAGAAGTGTCATCCAATGGGTGTTCTATAAGGCTTTCCTCTCTTCTAGTCCTTTTTATACCTCTAATTTTATTGCTTCGTTGAGTGCAATAGAACAGGCTTCTTCTTTTCATCATGTAATATCTATAGATGATGTTTTGGCAACTAAAGAGGATCCTAATGTGTCTTTAGGAGGATTTTTGTATCATCTTCCCATTATTTCAGAGGTTACCACTTCTAGCTCTGAGGGGAGCCTTCTAGTGCAATCGGTTCGTGTTTTACCTCTCCAACAGTCAATCATATTTTGCCCCTCTTGCATTTGCGAAGGTATGGCCTATTGCTATCCTTTCTTTCATCTATGGGTCATCTTCTATTTCTTGTTCTATCCCAATTTTTTATTTTGAGTTGACTTCTTCTATGTTTGAGTCAACTCCAATTTCGTCATCTTCTAAATTAGGCCTCTTGGAGTCCCTTTCATTGCCTTCATTAGGTTCTAGTCACCTAAAATCCCTTCCTATTTCAAGTTTGGGTTTTTAGGGAATCTTTCCTTTGTCTTTAGTTTTTTTCAAGTTCAAGTCTCCCAGAATTCCTTCTTATTCTATGTTCTGGTTTTAGGAGATCCCTTCCTTTTTTTTCAGTTTCAAGTTAAGGTCTCTCAAAATTTCTTCCTATTGTAGGTTTTCCTAAGCATCCCTTCCTTTTGTTTTTCTTCTCTTGCTTCCTTAATCTCCAAGTAAGGGTGTAAATTGGTTCGGGTCGAACCCAAACCCGATTGGCCCAACCTGACTAGAAATCGATTTGGATTGGAATTTTGTGAAATTGAGTTTGTGCAGTTTGAGGGGTTGGGCAACCTGAATTGACTCGACCTAGTTTGAATATTTATATCAATAATATATATAACTAATATTCATGCATGCCCTAAATTTTTGTCCTTGCCCTGATCTGCTGCTCATTTCGTCCTTGCCTTACGCCCCTGCCCTCTTGCCAAAATCGGCTAATTGTTTTGTCCCTGCCCTGCACTCCTGCCAGAGAGAGAGCTGCCCTACCCCCTGCCCCCCTTCCCTCTCATCATAATCAGCTAATCGTTTCATCCCTCCCCTCTTGCCATTTTGCCAAAGCTAGTAGAAGCATCGCAGTCCCACAACCACATTCTCATTATTCTCTGACAAACCCCACCCACCCAAGCCTAGCTGCATCTGCTACCTTTTCTTTCTCTGATGAAATCCATCAGCACTATACTTGCCCCCTTCTCCTTCTTCAGCGAAACCCACCGCCACAGCTGCAACTCTGTGAGTAGGCCCCTCACGGCTGCACCTACTCCCCTCAGTAGCACTGCCTCCTCAATCCTCTGCCCCTTCTCTCATTACAAGGGTAGAAACTAGCATCAAAATATCTAATGCATGAAAAACTAACTATAAGATATGTAGGATGCCAAAATCCTGTAATATCCTTTAGCAAAACTAGCACATGCACAATATAATTAATACTTGGCCTTTGCAAGGTACCTAATATGCAAGTGCTGAAAAAATGTGCATGCATGATAATGTGAGGTGTCCATTCCATGTTGAATAGCTAGATGCCTCATAGCTCATATACACAATTCACTTTTCAAGAAAATTCCAGAGAAAAGTTTTGAAAAGTTAGTTCAAACATCACTAGCTTTTTGAATTGATGACTATCTAATTTGCTAAGCCATTGCATGTTACATCCACTAACTTAACTCGTGAATGCACAAGCTTCTCAAAATTAGTCTGGTTACTTGTAGACCATTGAATTTTGATTTATGTGGCTTTTCATCTTTGTGGTTCATATTCATTGATTCCATCCATGGTAGGAGAAGGTGGAGCTTCCAACATAAACAACATAAATCTCCATTGATTATGCTAGGGGGTTGTATTTATGGGTTGATAGATTAAATTGAGTAGAAAATGGGACTTAGGAATAGATAGTACATAAGCATTGTAGTTTAATTTCTTTACTTAATATTTTATTATGTTTTTATTTTTAGACAACATAAAAGATAACATTAAAAAAGCTTAGAAAAGCCAAGACACATTTTTTCAGCACTCGCATATCAGGTGCCTTGTTAAGAAGCTTCTATTTTAGGTTGGATTGATTTGACCTAGACTTTATTTGATTTAAATCCTAGTTTAGTGGACTTCTATTTAGTTGAGTTAACTTATTTGAGAAAGAATTTATGTTAATGATACTTTTAGATTTTTCTAATTTCATTTAGATTACTTTGTATGTAAATATGTTTACAAGTTGATTTATTGTATTACCTTTATCCTATTATGCAAGACTAAGTTGTTTACAACCCAAAATTGACTCAACTTTCAAAGGGTTGGTCTAGGGTTGGGTTGAGGTTTTACAAATAGGGTTAGGGTTGAATTTACCTAAACCCAAGTCAACCCAACCCAATTTACACCCCTAGCTCCAAGGCAGATGCTAGGGCAAGTGCTTGTAGTGGCACAGATAAGCAGCATGCTACAATTGGGGGGAGCTCTTACTCATCTTCCTAACCCTTAGTTTGTAGGTTTCCTTCGTTCGATAAAATGTGCTTCAAAGTTTTTTATAGAGGTCTCTTAACGCCTTTGTATATTTTTAAAAGTAATTATTTTAAAATTATATTTTTCATGAATTAATAGACGAAGCCATTGAAATTAAGATTATCATGTTTTAAGGACTAATGAAACCCTAGAGAAAATGGTAATAATGTTATAAGTGCTAATGAAACTGAAAAGCATAGAAAGACTAAAAGTTTATATCGTAGCCATTTACCAACCGCTTATGGGATTCGCCTACAGGGTTCTAGCAAGACACCTTTGTTGTTCTTATATGATCGGTAGCTCAAGAGGGGAGGGGTGAATTGAGCAGATAAAAATTATGGCCAAATAAAATTATTGCATTGTAAAGGAATAGAGGCTAAATCAAGCGGCACATAACAAATGAGATTTCTATAGTGGTTCGGGCAAGCTCCCTATGTCACTCTTCCAAGAGTACACTCTCCTTGTTCCTTGGGTTCCACTATCAATCATAATGGAATACATTAGTGCCCCAAGCACTCTTCTAGATTTCAGCTTTAGGTGGTATAACTAGTGCTCCCAGCACTCTTTTAGATTCCAACTCTATGGGGCATAAATTAGTGTTTCCAATACTCTTCTAGAATTCAGTTGTAGGGGGCATAAATATAGTGATTTTTCTAAGCTCACTATCAACTCATATTGTTAATGAACAACATTAAAATTGTAAATCACTTTGCCTTTATACTAGGCTAATTTGTATAAAGTTTAAGCACACATAAAATGATTACATGTTGAAGCACAAAAGATATCAATACTCTAAAAATATAATAATGATAGATCTTTAAAGCTCATCATCTATCATCACAATGAAGATTGAATATCTTGGAGGAAGCATTGTCTAATTGAGAGAATTTACTTATTTAAGCTCTTTTCTTCTTTTCATCTTTCTCTTAGTTTCATCAATCTTCTTCGTTGATACTATCTACCTTTATATTGCTTCAGAAAATTCTACCCACTAGAGGTAGATGGCTTCCACTAAATTTGAAGATTGTTATGAATTTTCTCTCATTGAAAAGATGTCTTTTTGATAAATTCATTCTAGCGAGAAAGCCTATAGTGCCAACCTTGCAGAAGAGACATATTCAATTTTGGCAAACACCAGATAAGAGTATTATACATAACTGACTCTTTCATTCTTTAGGAAAGACATACATTAAACTTGAAGGGATGCAACCTCTGATAGTTGAATCTTTGTCAAAATGAAGATTTCCTTTGAATTTCTTTTCATACTGAGCTTGTATACTTTGCCCGGAGTTAATATGATTTGTCCATGAGAAAGTTTGTCCAGCCAACTTTGTTCATAGTAAGTAGCTTCACTTTGTTTGTGCAAGTTTATTTGAGTACATTGTAGCCCTTTTTCCTTCGTCTTTTATTTTGTCTATGGTAAGTCATAGACAACTCTTGATGATGCGGATGAAGTTCTTCTCAAGCTATTCACCGGATGTAGCTTGTCTCTTGATTTATCTGTAGTAAGTTATAGACAACTTTTGATGGCATGACCAAAGTTTCTTCCCAAAAATTTGGTAGACAAAGTAACTTTGTTTTTTTTATTTTTCTATAAAGAGCTACAGACGAATTTGGAAGGCATAGATTTAGCTGTCTGCCAGATGAAGTAGCTTCACCTTTTAATTTGTTTGAGCATCCAATTTGTCTGTGCAGATTCCTCTAAGTCCATTGTGTTGCTTCTACTTAGTCTTCCACTTTGTCTATAGTAAGTTACACATGAATTCCTTGTTCTCCTTTTTTTCAAGTCAGACTTCATATGTGAGACAAAGGCTTGGTTAGTGTGACTTCATCTTTAGCTCTACATTTGTCTGAGTTCAGTTCCATTTCGTCTCTTGCTTTTACACTTAGAATTCACCTTTTTGTTATAGATGGATGTTGTATATGAGAAGTTTGTCTAACTCATCCAAGTAGAAAGTTGGAAAATAATTTGTCCGAATCCAGCTGAGGCAAGCTTTATCTAAGGAAGATTTTTGTAGTAATTGAAGCTTTGTTCGTAGTGCCCTTTGATATCTCTGGTGCATGATATATTCTTGATTGAAGTATGTTCTAATTACAAGGACCAGATGATTGAATCACATTAAGACACTTATAAATTGAACGATATGACTTTAGATATGCTTTATGGCTCTTTTCAAAGTTTTAGTGTCTTTCTTTTGCTAAGCATTTAATTCTTATCCCAGTGTAGTAGACCTCCTTACTGATGTAATCCTTGTATAAGTTGTCTACAAAATTTGAGTTGTTTCCCTATATATCATTTATATATGTTTTTGCAATACTTAGGTGTTGGTTCCCATAAAGTGGCTTAACCCAAGAGGTAAGGGGTGAATTGGGTCGATAAAAATTATTGCTTAACCCCTGAGAAAACAATTTCCCTCATTTTGTGATTGTGTCTAGTGCATTATAAGATAAATAATAAAATAATAAAGTGCACAAAAGATAAAGCAAATAAACAAGCACACATATACAAGATTGTTATAGTGGTTCGGGCAACCTGTCCCTACACCCACTCTTCCAAGAACACACACACACACACACACACCTTGTGTCTTAGGTTCCACTATATCTAATAGTAGAAGTACAAGTAGTGCTTCCAACACTCTTATAGATTCGAGCTCTAGGGGGCATAAACATGTGCTCTTAGCACTCTTCTAGGTTCTAGCTCCAGCAGGCATAACTCTGGTTTCATTAGCTAACTAGAAACTCTACCTTTACAAGTACTTTGTGTACAAAGATATGCCTATGTCTAGGCTGATGGGTACACACAACTAAAGCACAAATATGAATGATAACCAATAAGCATATTATAGTGATTTCAAACTCCCTTGAGATAATGTTAATGTAGCCTTTGAAACTCTTTAATCTTGGTAGCACTTGGAGGACTTGAATGGGTTTTTGATTGGTTGATTCACCTTTGACACTCAAAACCTTCAAGCTCCTTGATGATCTTTGGGAAGATTTGGTCTTTGAGTAACTCTTTATAGCACACAAGATCTCCCTTGGATATATGAAAGTAGGCCTTGAATGGATATAAAAAAATGAAGCTCTTGAATGATATTTGAAGTTTAAAGCTCTCGGCCTAGGGATACAAAGATTTATGGAAGGTTTCAAGCTCAATCCCCTTGCTTCTTCACCTTCGAATTGTCCCTTAATTTCCCCTTAAATAGAACTTCAAAAATATGACCGTTGGAAGGAGTGGGAGACAACTTCAAGGCTTGCAATGTTCAGATTTTCAAACATTGGAAGTTGGCAAGTGGTAGTGGCAGGTGGCTATGTCAAGTGACTGTCCACTAGGCAATATAATAGGTGGCTGCTCCAAGTGACCATGGTTAGATATCTGCAAAAACTCCCACATCCACCTTTTTGTCCACTCATATGCTGTACGACAGGTGGCTACGTTAAGTGACTACCGCACAGGTGATATTGGAAGGCGGCTGTAAACTGGTAAGCAGTATCTTCAGATGAAGTACTTTGTCTATGGATGGCAAGCAATATTTGCAGGTGGCTGCGGCAAGCGACTGTGGTCCTGCACTCAACATTTTTGCACTTTGCCATTTGTAAAACTTGGAATTTAATCATTATAAATCAAAATATGTTTACCCATGTAATTTTTATAAGCTTTCAAATATGGATTAAAATTTGAATTAAACCTTGAGCAAAAATAAATTTAATGAAGTATGTTTATGAAGCATACTTATTCGAATGTATTTATCCATTATGATTTCTCAAGTTGTAAGACATGGATAAAATCTTTTACTCACATAAAGCATGTTTATCAGGATGTGTTTATCCATTATGATTTTCTCAAGCTCACATATCATATCAAGTAAATGCTTAAGATGATAACTCCATGAAATACATATTTATGTTTAAGTAGAAATACATCTATGATCCAACATATGATAAGCAAGGTTAATGTAATATGAATCATGATGAATCCTTTATTCCCTAAAACAATTTGCATAATATGCTTGAATAAATGGTAGTTTTACCAAAGGGTGCATAATGCAAGCATACTTCAGGTTTCTTATATTAAAGGCATCATTAGTAAAAATCATGCCTTAAGCCAAGTTTTGTTGTCATCAAAGTCATGTACAATAAGCCCAACAATCTTACCCTTTTTTATGATGCCAAAACTTGAAGATTTGTGATTATTAAGAACCTGCTAATGAGTCTTTTTTGCAAACTACCCCTATCTAATTGGAATTTGTAAGTCTATAGAGTTTGACAAATAGAAATCTAAACTTCCTTAATAAAAAATAGAAACTTGTATATCATTTCCTTCTCTTTTTCATTCTGGTTTAAAGAAAGTCTTTCTTCTCCCCCTTTTTGGCAGGATCAAAAAGATTCAACAAATGGAAGAATGTAGTAGCAAAGATTCAGTCAAAAGAGAAAGCTCTCCTTGCCATGTTGGGTTTCTTGAAATGATATAAGCATAAGGAAACTAGTGGGATTGCAAAGGAATACATAATTATGTATTTGATCCTATAAACATAATTATATTATTGAAAACCTGAGGCAAACTGCGAGAATATGAGAATGTGATTGATTCATCCCTTGGCAATACAAAAATAAGATACAAAAATGAGATAAAGTTCCCACCAGAACATTCATCAAGATAATTGATAATAGTGGTAAAGTTCCATTACCGTTCAAGGTATTAACATAAAATGCTATTTAAATTTGTGTTTTTAGAAATGGTTGCCATAAGCATAAAGTGGAAATCTTTTGCATGTAAGTTTAAGAGGCAACTTTCAAGTATTATGCAATCTTTGTTTAGACTTGTATAAGCAACTGAAGCAATTCACTTATCATTCTTAAAGATGCATGAAAGTTGTATTTATCGAAATGACCAAAATGCATTAAGAATATTATCTCAATTGAGCTTAAACCATTCAACACAAATAATGAACATTCATATGTGGTAACTATCATAAAGACAATATAAACCATCTAGATCTATGTCAAGAAAAAGTATAAGTCAATCAACCCAGTTTGAGAATTCTCACAAAAACATATATTTCTCATTACATTCTTCAAGCAAAGACACATAAAGCAATACTTTTACAAAGTGAAGAACTAAGATCTCGATGAGATAGCATGAAGGTCTATAGTGGTTGAAGAGATTTTAGGATCTTCTTGAGCACGCCTAGGTAGTGATGAATTCATCAATTATGAAGGATGGCTTTAGATCCTAATCAATGGGGACTAGAATAGTGGATGGTGTAGGCTCATGTGTAGAAGTAGGTGGATTTATTCCAAAGTGTGAGATGAGTGCATCTAACTTGTTCTCTATTCTTTCCTACATGACTTTGATTTCTTCTACTTTTCTTCTCATTTCCAGTCTTAGCTCCTTTACTTCCATTGATAGAAGTGTGTAGGCCAATGATCTATGGGTAGATGGTGTAGATGAGGCTCTAGGAGGTGATACATCTCTTTTTGTAGTGTAGTTGAACATGTCATTCCTTTCTTCTACTTCCTCCATCTCCTCCTCATCTTCTCTTCCTTCTTCATTTTCTTCTTCCTCATTCTCATCTTCATCCATTTTCTATTGATTTTTCTCCATCATTTCAGCCAAATAATCAAAAGTCGAACTTCCCATTCTTTTTAACATGGTGGCTCTTACCCAATCTTTCTTTCATGGAGACATTTCTAAGTAAGATTCTCCACCTATAGGAACTTGAAAGTGCTCAAAACTTTTGTTAACCACACACCATATGGAGCAACATGATCTATCCTTTGTGGCATATGCTCAAAGGCTGTGAACATAAGGTGTAGCAAGCTAACTTTCTGGTAGGTATAAATTTTCTATAGAACTCTTGCCTCGTTTGCAGCTACCTATTTTTTCCACCTAATTTGGGCACGAATATGTTTTCTAAAACTTTCATGAGCATTCTAACTTCAATATTCATGTCCCTTGTCCTCATATAAGTATGGGCTAAGGTGTATACTATTTCAATGAATAAATTATTGAATATTTCTTCTTTCTTGATCTCTTTTTCTTCTACAGGGACTCCTAAAATTTCTCCTAAATGCTCTTTGAGAGATACCATATGAGTGCCAAAGCCTATTTCTACTTCATTTACCATAGATGCATAAGAACTCAGATTCCATTGGAAATATAATATGAGCACTAACTCTCTGTATACGGGTACATCATATTTTAACAACTTAGTCCATCCTTGATAATCGAGCATGGCACGAATGTCTAAATTACATTAATCAAGGAATTTCAAATCTATTTTTCTCTACATGTGAACTGGCCTTCCGAACATTAAAGTGTAAAACTTAAACTTTTTATCTTCATTGCCAAAGTAATAAGGTGGAAGATCTTTGGGTTGAAATTTTGCAATGGGGACTTTTCTCCCATCAACCTCTGTGGGTAGTGATTTCAAATCAAACACATCTCTCCCTTCTTCATTTCTTCTAACATTTTCTTCTTCATTGACATTTAGAAATAAAAAAGGACTACCTTCACTATCTGTGGCTCAAGGCCTTCTAGAGCTTATAAAGGTTGTAGGTTGGGAAGTAGATGCCCCTCCACGAGTTTTGGGTCGCTTGACTCCTCTCTGAGGTTTGGAAACTACTAACTTTGATCCCATTGAGGAGTAGAGAATTGGTGTAAAGATTACAAACTTAAGAAAATGGGTTGGCTCTTAGTTTTTAACCTTTCAAAACAGGAGCGGGTCTTAGGTAAGTGCCTGGTATAGGTAGCTCCTCTTTCTAAGAAATTATTTGTAATGTTTCCTCCAATTCTCATCTGTAATTCTTTTTGCCCTAATTATTATATCATTTAACTTAAGCATGTATCAACATTATCATATTTTGCACAATGTTAAATAAGTCATTTAAACATCACAAACATCATTATTTCTATTCAATACATTTTATTTCATTTATGTTAGGTAGTTTTTAAGGCACTGAATAATTTCAATTTTAAGCATACTTAAACATGTTGACATGCATCATGAATGATAAATAAAAGTGTAACATGGACATGATTTCTAAATTTTCATTTAATTTCACTATCTTAATTGATTCATTGTTAGAGGTTCAAGTATTAATGATGATTTGCAGAAGGAATGACTAGGAATAGAATTCCTATTTGAGACCTTGAACTATGAAGTTCCTCAAAAAGGCTTGACCAAGCCTTAGGACTGCATTTACATCAATGATTAATTATTTTCATATATTAAATTAGATTTTTAGAATGATTTAGCTTAACCAATGAATTCACATAAGTTCACATTCAAGGCGGTTATTTTTTAGAGATATGCAATGTATATAAACAAGTAAAGCATAGATTCCATTCGTCAAATAGATAAATCAAGTTGAACAACTTATTTTTTTTATCGCTTCCTTATAGATTTTGTAATTGAGCATATAACTAAAGTTGTTAAGCTTGACTCCTCATTTCAATACTTGCTATTTGGAATCATTTCTGCTTCAGATTGTCCAAGGTTAGGTTTCAAATGAAACATGTTGATGTGATTTTTCTTTGACCTGAAACTCCTTGTTTTGTATATTATCTCAATTTTTGGACAAAGACCATGCTTTGTCTTTGAATTTATCTAAAGTTGATTTTTGACAAAATATTTGTCTAGCTATCCATCAAACAAAGTCATTTAGTCTTCTAGTTTGTCTATAGTTAGTTATAGATGAACTGTGGAGGTGCATACGAAGATAGCTTCTCATATACTAGATAAAGTAACCTATTCACTTGTAGATTACTTGGATCAGATGAAATCTTTGTTGCTCTACATTTGTTTGAGACAAACTTCAATTTAACAGATGAACGGTTTGCTTTATCTTTGAGTTTGTTTGAAGTTAGTTTTAGACAAAGTGTCCGCTTGTAATTTTTGAATTCGACTTCGTCTTTATGCCTGCTTTTGCCTTTGCTTTCATTCGGATTGTTTGAAGTTTCAGACAAAGCCATACTATTCTTATACCTTATGGTGACTTCCTTGATATGTTTGAGATCTTTTCTCATGTCATCCGAACTACATACTTTCAGAGAAATTTTGCGCTTCTTCATCATTAGCACAATCACAGAGATATACACTTTATGTATCAATTCAATTAGTGTTGTTTTATATTTCAGCAGGAGTAGTATGTATAGAAATTTGACTACTTAGCAAGATGATATGAATTTCATTATTTTAAATAAATCATTTATTATTTGGGTTATAAGGATTTTCTTGCATTTAAGTTTAGGGATAATATCATTTGAATTTTGTTAGTTTTAATCTTTATAGGGTCGAGTTTATCGAACATAGAGACAGATTCCATAACACTTGTTAGGTAATGCAAGACACCATGGTTTAATCAAATCTTGTATATAAAATTGATTTCTTTTAAAGATTTTGATAATTTCTTATTATTTGGATGTCATTATTATCTTATGATCACTCATTATTTTTAAAGTTGTAATTCATTTACGTCTTTGACAAGCTTATCCAAAAGGAATTGTTGGATGTCTAAATGTGCACAGTTTCTTCATTTCTAATGTTTTATAGGAATTTTCTTTTGTGTTTTACCTTTGTGTCATATGTTGATAGTTTTTAGTTTCTATTATTCAAGACTTTAAGATTTTATTCATACATAAATAAAACTTTATTAAAAGCTAATAAATAAGTGCAGTAAGTACAAAGAGCATAGGAAATTTTGAGTTTGAATTATCATACCTGTACTTACGTTGGCCTCTAGCTCCTTGAAGTACATTCTTCTTCATGCAATGTCAAGAAACCATTTGTCTCTTGAAGAAGCTAAATAACTCTTCTTTTCTTCACTTTTGCTTCCTGCACTCAGATTAAGCTTAATAGACAAATTAGTAAATTTTAAGTGCAAATTTATTTGCCCCTTAGAATATGTCTTTGATTTATCTATCATTTCTCTTACATTTTTACAAGTAAAGACATATTTGCAAATGATGGGACAGAAAACATATAGCAGGGCATATATATAGCTTTGATCTTCTTTTGCCTTGCTTCTCACTTCATTCTCACTTATGCCAAAAAAAAAATAATTTCCACAACTGAAGGTTAGTGGTAATAAGATATGTTTCCAAACTCCTCTTCCACTGAGTAAAACTCATTACGTTAAAGTGTGGTGGTTGGGAGTGGAATATCCTTTCAAGAACATAAAGGATGAAACTATTGGGTTAGCCATGCAGATCTCTAGAATTGTTTATCTAGCCTACTCTAATACCACTTATTGGTTTCCATAAAATAGCTTAACCCAAGAGGGGAGGGGTGAATTGGGTCTATAAAAATTATTGCTTAACCATTATAAAATCATTTTTCCTCTTTTCATGATTGTGTGTGGTGTAATTTAAGATAAATAATAAAGTAATAAAGTGCACAAAAGATAAAGCAAATAAACAAACACACACAAACAAAACTTTTATTGTGGTTCGGGCACCCTATTCCGACATCCACTCTTCCAAGAATATACACACCTTGTGTCTTGGGTACCACTATATACAATAGTAGAAGTACAAGTAGTGCTCCCAGCACTCTTTAAATTTAAGCTCTAAGGGGTATAATAATAGTGATCCTGGCACTCTTCTAGATTCTAGCTCCAGGGGGCATAATAATAGTGATCCCAACACTCTTCTAGATTCTAGCTCCAGGGGGCATAATAATAGTGATCCTGGCACTCTTCTAGATTCTAGCTCTAGGGGGCATAACCAGTAAGCTTTACATCATATCTCTAAAGCAATTCTAACATGCTTCTGAAGAGGTTCTAAAGTGGTTCTTGAATACTTCTAAACTTTTGAGTTTCATGTCATATCTCTGAAAAGATTTTGAGAGACTTCTGAGTAATTTTTATTTGAGCATTCCTTTTATATTATCTTCTTTTGAAGGGTTAATGTAATAATCTTATAATTAACATTGTTTATTACTATCCTTAATCTATTTTGATATATAAATGTTGCATTACTTGAAATGTAACTTGTTAGTACCTTAATTCTTCCCTCATTTGTTTATTCATCATCAAAACTAAGTTATTTAACTCATTCATCATCGAAATCAAGCTTAGTAAAAGGGTTGAACTTAACATGAATGATTTCTTTGACATCTCAGACTTAGTAGGAGCTGAGTGAAAATCCCATATAGTGGGATTGATAGTCAACTTGATACTCACACAGGAGCAATCCAAGGTATACTCTTCATCATTGTCCACATCAATATCATTGTCTGCATCAAGACCTGTCTGATCTCTTGGATACCAGAGTCCGTTGAGTTTTCTTTTAATTGGAACTAAGATGAGTGGATCAGTTACCAACATATATGTTGGTCCCATGTAAATCAGTAGCTTAAGAGGGGAGAGGTAAATTCAGTATATAAAAGATATGGCCCAATAAAAATTAATGAGCTAAAGAGAAGTAATGGTGTAGTAAATATATAATCTCCATATCTATTTGTTTGATCATAGTGACTGCTTCACTTCCAAATTCAACTTCTCTTAGCCATTCTTAAATCAGACAATTTATCATGTGTGTGATGATATGAGTGATAGTATTATGCTTAACAAAGTAGTGAAGAATAAAAATAAATACACAAACACACACACAAAAAACATAGTTTTTATAGTAGTTCAAGAACCCTTTCCCTACATCCACTCTTCCAAGGGCACATACTCATTGTGCCTTAGGTTCTACTATATCCCATATAATAGACATACATTAGTGCTTCCAACACTCTTCTAGATTCCATCTCTAGGGGTTGTAGATGGTGTTCCTAATGCTCTTCTGGATTCTAACTCCAGGGGGCATAAACATAGTGCTCCCAGTACTCTTTTGGTTTTCATAAGCTCACCAAGAAAATCACTAGTTTCAAATATCACAAACAAACTTATTGGTTTTTCAGAGCTAACCAACAGCTCATACCATATGGTTTTCTTGAGCTCACTAACTCACATAACTGATTGATAGCAATCTTTTTGCATATTACATTGCATCTTTTCCTAGGCTAATTTGTATATATTTTGAGTACATATAAAATGATATCTCATTAAAAATTGTTAGATATCAATACTCCAGATGTATGATTAAGATAGAACTTTCAGGCTCATTGTCTATCAGCACAATAGAGATTGATTATCTAAGAGAAAGTGTACTCTAATTGAGAAATGTTACTTGATTAAACTCTGTTCCGATTTTTCTCTCAGCTTCCTCAACCTTCTTCATTGATATTGCACTAACTTTATATTACTTCAAAAATTTTTACCCGTTGGGGGTAGTTGGCTTTCTTTCGAATGTTGAAGACCATTCTGATTTTTCCTATTAAAAAGTTGTCTTCTTAAGAAACTCACTTGTAGCTGGAAAGCCTGCAACATCATCCTTGAAGAAGATGCCTTTTCAGTTTTAGGAAATGTTGGATGAAGACTTTTTTACTTGACTGTGTCTTTTATTTTGTAAAGACACTCATTAACCCTGAAAGGGCGCAGCCTCTAAACATTGCAACCTTTATCAGAGTATAGACTACTTTCCGTTGAATTTTTTTCCATTTTCAGCTAAGCTTGATTTGTCTAGTTTATTTAATAAAATTTACTTTGAATAATATTCTGACCGGAGAATGCAGTTAGTGATGCCTAGTACAGGTGGCTTCTACTCTTCATGATATGCTATATTTTATCTAAGAACTTTATCTGATCATGTCTTTGATTTATCTCCTGTAAGTAATAGACAAAGTTGCTCTAAGTAGATCCACATAATCAACAACTTTGTCAGAGAGCTTTGCAACATTTGACTTTGTCTTCTGGTTTGTTCGTTATAAGTAAAAGATGATATGTAGAAGCACAGACAAAATTCTTCTTTTTCATTACTCATCAGATGACATTCTCTTAGCAGACGAAGTTTACTTCAATAGTTGAGGTAGACCTTATCATTAAGGAAATAATGCCACAATGTACACTATACAAGACTTGCCCAAGATCTTTCACTATGAGACTTATCCCTAAAACTCAGGTTCTAGTCCCTTATAATTGAGACCCCATGGGTTTACATAGTGCACAAAGCCTTACCAACTAGACACATGTTAGCTCACCCTCAAGCCACATGTCCCTAATTTCCTCATGTAGAGACAAATGTCCCACACATGTCCCACATTTAAAGATGCCATGGGTCCCCTCTAGGACACATGTCCTACTCTCCCTCTCTTCATGGGAGAAATAGACTAAGTCCTCCCCTTTTCAAGGGAGTGCTCCAACCACCAAGGCCTTGGTCCAAGCCCTTGTCACATGTGCTCCACGTGTATGCCACACGTGCTGTAGAGGTCCACATCACTACCAAGCTCATTTGGTACTATCCTTGCCGCGTCCATCCAATAAGAACCACAAAGCATTGATGCCTTGATCCCTTTTGAGCTACAACATGCACTATCAATGTGTCTCGCATGCTCCATGTGATCTGCATCCACGATGCCGTACTTGGAACCGTCTCACAATCCCACCTTGGATCAGCATCACGATCCCGCCTTGGATCAACCTCACGATCTCACCTAGGAGTCATTGCCTCATGATCCCTCCTTGGAGTCTTCACATGATCTCACCTTGGATTTGCCCCACAATCCAACATAAGACCATCTCGCTTTACTCGCATGTCTGCATCGACTGCAAATACCATAAACCTCATCCTCTAACATAGCCATGAGGAACTAGCTCTCCTCAGCTAATCTCCTATCTAGGAGTACCTTACATCTTGCCTCTGTTCGTACCACTTCACCAAGCTTGCTTCATTGCTAACTCTGCTCCACCATAGGAACCCGAGGAACACCTTTCATTGCTCAGCAACACTCATCCACCACCATAGGTACACTACAACAAGAACCTGTCGCTGCAATGATCAACACTCTTGACCATTTCTAACCAACTCTTTGGTCACACTTAGCCCACTAGCTAAGTCTGATGATGCACCACTAAGTCTCTCAATTAGTCCATATCACACCACACCCATCATAGTGTTGACAGCCTAGCCACTACTCCAACCTGATTTTGACCTAGGATTCAGGTTGTGCTCAAACTTACCATAGAATTCTCACATCTTTCATTTGCATAGCATCAAGGCACCTCCCAACACCTCCTCCAATGCCTCCATAAATATTTCATTAGATAGTTTGAACTCTAGCCAACCTTGCACTATTTCAATCTCCACTATCTCTACCTTGCCAATTTCACTTGACAAGCCAAGGACCAACTCCACTCTTAATCCTTCTTCAAGCTCAACAGAACCACATCTCGTGCTTGATCCACTTGATCCATACACAGCTCACCATGCCTCCACAACTTGAGCTCCAACTCAATGGCCTTTGTAGCACGGAACCTATCAAATACACTTTAACAATACAAGAACACCCATCCCATATGTTTTGCACAAGGAACATCTTGAACTTTGGAAGTTCATGGAGGATTTATCTATAGAGTAGCAGTTTTTAACATGGTCGTACATGTCTCAGGAAGCAGTGAGAAAGCACACAAAAAGGTACATCATCCTAGTTCTTTTGGTGGGCCTAGAAGTGCTAAGATTTGGAAAACTTCCTTTGAGATATGGAGCAGTATTTTTAGGCTGCTCATATCCATAATGCCGAACAAGAGGATCTGAGAGAGCAGTTCCTTCCTTGCAACATGGCATGGTTAGCTCGAAAATCCCTATGAAAGCTCAAGCACATAGGTTCAATGCATGAGTACATGAAGTCATCCCAGTCGTTGATGCTGAATGTGAAGAATACAAGGATGATAGGCTCTGCAATTTTATGGTTAGTTTATAGTCATATGCACAGACAGAACTTCGATGGCAAGGGGTGAAAGATCTTGCATTTGCAGTAGCAGTAACAGACAGTCTTGTGGATTACAATACTGGGTTGGGTAGCTACAGTAGGAAGCAAGCTCCTTTGAAAGATAATGGAAAGGTAAAGAAGGACCAACATGGCAAGCAAATACAACCAAGTATAAAAGTCCTAACTCTAGTTATTTCATTTGCAATGGTACTCATTGGGCCAGGGATTGTCCTTCAAAGAAACCGTTGGCCTTGATTATTACTAAGGATGATGAGGAGGTATCGTAGATGGATGTATTATGTTTGGCAAATGTGATGACTCAAGTGAATACGCCAAAGAAGTGTGAGCTATTATATGTATTGGTTAAGCTCAACGGACATGAGGTATGTGCCATGGTTGATATAGGCATGACCAATAACTTTATTTCAATTGATTATGTTACTCATTATGGTCTATCTTTAGAGAAGGATGATAGTAGGGTTAAAGCTATGAACTCTGAGGCACAACCAGTGGTTGATGTGGCTAAGAATGTCGACTTAGTTATGGGTGAATGGAAAGGAAAATTGAACTTGATGTCATTTTCCTTTGCTAACTATAATCTTATTTTGGAACTCAACTAGATGTTAAAGACTCAAGTCATAGTGGCTTCACATCTCTGAGGTATGCTCATAACTTGTAACTCATGCCCTTGTTTTGTTCATAGATTTGTTGCCCTAGTTAAGAGCAATAGTGTTGAGAGGGTCTCTACACTAGTGCTGGTGAATAGCCAAGAGGAAGGAGATGAGTCCTTCATGGCTAGCCTTAGTGAGGAGACAACCCTTGGGGAGGGTGCTCTCGGAGATGAGAGGAAGATGGTGTGTGTGAGTGCTTTGAAAATGGTCAAGTAGGATGTGTTGAAGGATGTTGAATCTTTACTATAAGTGTCCAAAATGTTTCTTTTAGGAGAACTCATCGACCAAGCAGTTGAGTTAGATGGTATAACTCAATCTCCCAACCACAAAGTGTTATCACCATTTGAGCTAACAGAATACAAAAAGGAGCTCCAAGATGAATTAGATGTGGGTATCATCCAAGGTTTCAAGACACTCGAAGGGATCCTAGTTCAGTTTTAAAGAAAACTTGAATGGCTATGTGTTATGTACAGCCTCTACTTTGTGTATGTATTTTATTGTTTCCTTATACTAGTGTATCATTTATTATGTACTTGAGTTTTTGTTTGGTTATGTGGGGTAACAAACATGGGGAACACATTATAAAACTCAAGTCAGTGCTTGAGGGGTTGAAGGCTTGTATCATATATGTAATGAGTGTAACATGTAGTTTTGCTAAGGAGAAGATTTTCCTTGTGCATAACATAGCTATGGTATATGTGTTCTTGTATTGTCAAAGTGTATTTGACAGGTTATGTACTATGAAGGCAATTGAGTTGGAGCTCAAGTTGCAGAAACATGGTGAGAGCTGTGCATGGATCGAGTGGATCAAGCACGAGATGCGGTTCTGTTGAGCTTGAAGAAGGATCAAGAGCGGAGTTGGTCCTTGGTTTGTCAAAGTGAAATTGGCAAGCTAGAGACAACGAATACTGAACTAGTACAAGGTTGGCTAGAGTTCAAGCTGTCTAATGAAATGTTTGTGGACACATTGGAGGAGGTTTTGGGATGCGCCTTAATGCTATGCAAACTAAAGTTGCGATAATTCTATGGTGAGTTCGAGCATAACTTGAATCCTAGGTCAAAATCAGGTTGGAGTAGTGGCGAGGTCATGCAATGCTATAATGGGCATGGTGTGATGCCAAACTTGGTGGGCTCTCCAAGTTAGACTAGCTGAGAGAGTTAGTGGTGCATCATCAGACTTAGCTAGTGGGCTAAGTGTGACCAAAGATCTAGTCAGAAATGGTCAAGAGTGTTGATTATTATGATAATAGTTTCTTATTGTAGTCTACCTATGGTGGTGGATGAGTGTTGCTGATCAAGGAAAGGTGTTCCTTGGATTCCTATGGTGGAGTAGAGTCGACAACAAAGCAAGCTTGGGAGCAAGCTTGGTGAAGTGGTATAATCAAAAGCCAAGATGCAAGGTACTCTTAGAGAGGAGGTTAGTTGAGGAGAGCTAGTTCCTTATGGCTATGTCAGAGAACGAGATTCATGGTACTTGCAGTCAATGTGGACATTGACGACTTTGGGTGGTAGAGGGTTTGTTACACCCCCATGTTGCGGATCGCTTAGCGAACTAGCGATGTAGTTTATTTGCATGATGTGAATGAAGTGAGATGGTCTTATGTTGGATTGCAGGGTGGATCCAAGGTGAGATCGTGTGATGACTCCTAGGTGGAATCATGAGGCAATGACTCCTAGGTGGGATCATAATGTTCATCCAAGGTGGGATCATGAGACGGTTCCAAGTGTGAGATCATGGATGTGGATCACATGGAGCATGCGGGATGCATCAATAGTGCATGTTGCGGATCAAGAGGGATTGAGGCATCAATGCATTGAGGTCCATGCTGAACGGACATAGCAAGGACGGTACCAAATGAGCTTGGTACAAGCGGCAGATTAGGAGAACACTGATCAGATGGGACAGCTCCAATGGATGGCTTTCCTAGGTTTCCTATTGGACATGTGATGATGTGGCGTTGACGTGGACCTATACAATATGTGTGGCACACACGTGAAGCACATGTGGCAAGGGCTTGGAACAAGTCCTTGGTGGTTGGAGCACTCCCTTGAGAAGGGGAGGACTTAGTCCACCTCTCCCATGAAAAGAGGGAGAGTGGGACATGCGTCCTAGAGGGAACAAATGGCACCTTTAGATGTGGGACATGTGTCTCTACATGAGGGAATTAGGGACATGTGGCTTGAGGGCGAGCTAATATGTGTCTAGTTGGTTAGGCTTTATGCACTATATAAACCCATGGGGTCTCACTTATAAGGGACTAGAACCTAAGTTGTAGGAACAAGTCTCGTGGTGAAGGATCTTGGGCAAGTCTTATACGGTGTACGTCATGGCATTGTTTTCTTGATGATAAGGTTAGGAAGTTTGGACGCCTATAAGTTGCTTATGTTGTTGTGCTTCCAATTCACTCTTTGTTTCTTTTGGATTGTTTCTTGCATTTGCTATGCTTTATGATTCATGTGCTAAATTAGGTTGCTAAGGTATTGGATCCTTAGGCCTACATATGATTCAGTACTATAGGAAGTTTGTACTCTGTGACACTGTTGCTTTATCTGTTGTAAGTGGCAGATGATTGTGGCACAGAAAAAGCTTCTTTATAATAGATGAAGTGATTTCACCAAACGAAGTTTTTTTTTCTTCAGCCAAAGTGGCTCTGTCTATTGTAAGTAGCAGACTATCTTCATTGGCAGACAAGGCTCCTTCCCTGATAGACAAAATGACTTTGTCTATTGTTTGTCTATTGAAATTAGTAGATGAAGTTACAGGCCAATGACAAAGTCTTCCAAATGGTTCATCTATTGATTTATCTATTGAAAGTGACAGACAAAGTTATGTCGTGCAGACGAATCCTTCTTTTAGTCATTCATATGATGGGTTGTCTATTAGAAGTAATAAATGACTCATTGAGTCATAGATGGCTTATTTCTTCAGTGGGTGTTTGATGGTTTGACTATTGCAAGTAGCAGACAACTCTTGTAGATGAAGACAGTAGACAAGGTTTTCTTCTGTATCTGCTATATTGCTTTTACTTCATCTTCTACATTTTTTGCAAAGATTACAGACAGATTTCTTGGCCTCTTCAGTTTTAAAATGAGCTTTATGAGAGACAAATGCTTGAGTGATTTTGACATCATTTTGACTTCTTCATTCTGATTTCAGACCCGTTACATTTTTGGTTCTGCAAATTGAATTCATCTTTGTGTTGCAGACAAGTATTGATTATAGGTAATTTATCTAACTTATTTGTGGAATGATTTGTCTGCATCTTTCTTGGACATATGCTCTTAGATACTAACTTTATCTGCAAAAGATTTATCTAATTACTCGTTGAGGCTTGAACTTCATAGCTATAGATATACTTGATGACTTCTTTTCAAACTTCAATGTCATTCTTTCTGAGCATTCATTATGTGCATTGTCCACTCCATTTGAGTTGTTTCCTTGTATTCTCATATTTGTTTCTGCAATGCATGGGATCACAACTGTTAGTACCACAGAATTTCACTCATATGTTGTTGTTTATCATCAAAACTTAGTTGTTTGCCATATGCACTGTTTGGTTCAACAATATAGGGTTCATTAGGATAAATGTTGAGGAGGTAAATCATCCTTCTACAACTCTTATTGAATTTTTAAAAACTTTTGGCGGACAGGAATTTCTTGGGTAGAAGATTAGAAGTATGGCATTGTTCATAGGGAAAGCCCATCTCCTTGAATACCAGTTTTCCTTTTTTCGCTTGGATTATCGAATAGGTTATTTGTCCTGAATAGTTTTTGACTTAGTCAGTCGAGTTAGTGGCTAATTGTACTCGACCAACATGGATTATAATTTTCCTCCTCTGATTTCCCATCTATTGCTTTTATTATTGGGATTGGAGTATATCTTTTGCTTTGCTTGACTAGGGCTCCCGGTGTTAATCTTAAAACACAATGACTATGTTGGTTTCGAGACTACTTAAGAAAAGCTTAGCACTGTAGGTGATAATGTTAGAGGAGTAATATTTGTTTTCCTTGAACCTAGAGTATTGATTTGGAATCCGGTGTTCTCGATTGGTGTCAATTTTGGTTGTGTATAAGCTCGCAAGGAGTTCACAACCTGATTCTCATAAAATCCAATGGGTGGTGGTATGGCCTATCCCCTTCCTATTATTGGTCTGGCCAACCCACTTCCATGACCTCTTTCAAGGGGTCTTGGTGTTGACATCCCATCCTAGAAGGAAAAAGATTATAGAGTTGAGGAATTTGCAAATTATCTCTAGTTGAACACATTCTGAGTCAGTGGAGGTGGGGCTGATGCATGATTGGTCAGATGTTGCAATGGTTACGAATGCTGAATCGGTGACTCATCTTCATCATCGTCATCTACTTAGAGTGCTTTTAGCTCTTTAATGAGTTTCAACTTATCTTCTTGTGAGATACTTGTTATGATCTCAAAGTGCGAAGACATTGGTGGCAGAACCACTAGGAATGGGACCGCCTATGGAGGTACATCCTGTGATGAGGGTCTTTGTGATGCGGACCCTTGTCTTTTAATGGAAAGTGGTTGTTTCCTTCTATCCATAGTTGGCTTGGCTGATTCTTTTGGCTGGTTTGATTCATTCAGATCAACTCATAGTATTGGGCTTCTAAGAAGAACTCCTTTGAAACTGTGAACAGTTGTATATCAGTCGATATTCATCTTATAATATCGTCCTGGTAGAATTTAACGCATTGGTGTGTCATGGATGTCACAACTTGTTATCAATGCAACCATAGTCTACCTAGAAAAAAGTTGTAAGACATTGGTGTATTAATAATGTGGCAGTTAACCTTTGTAAAGAACCCTTGAATATCGAGACTCAAGATGATGGTCCCTATTGTCCTTTGACTCTCTTTGTTAAAGCCTTGGATTACCAGGGTGGTGTTTTTGAGCAGAGATGGGCACATCCCAATTAACTTCAACACCTTAAGTGGAAGAATATTCATCACAAATCCTAGATCTAACATAATGCTGTTAATCCTTTATCCCGCTAGATCACCACTTACAAACTGTAAGGCCTAAAAAATTTTACAAATGCAAATTTTTGCTATTGTAAAGTTTTGGTAACTTTTGCCGGGTTGATAAGTTGTATAATTAAATTTTTGAGAAAATTATTATAAAAAAAATATGAAATTGAGTAGATTAGTAATATAAACATGATGATGAGGTTGAGAATGTATTAAAGTGTGTTAAATAAATGATTTAAGTGAAAAAGAAAATAAATTTAAGGCGATGGAATGCCAAAGGTGTAAATTAGGAAAAATATT
>JAYJMB010026826.1:21035-33373 GCA_036873735.1 Pouteria campechiana
TGTCATTAGTTCCTTGATTTATGGGGCATTTAAAGGGTACTCTATCATTATGAAGTTTAGTTAGGGTTTAAACAGGTTCTAATATATTTTAACTATCTAATCCAGTATTATCTTATTATCCACTAATCATATAGGACCCACTATTACTACGGCGTGAGTGAGACCCATGTGTATACCATAGTGAGGCCATTACATAATGCTCTCAGGCATCAAAAAAATTACCAGTGGCCAAAGTCCACTAGTGTCAAGGGAGTCACTTGCCTCTTGGAGACTCTTTCAAGCTCCTTCAAAAAAATTTCTCTCTTTCAAGGCCAAGAGAGGGGGTATTTATAGTTTTTTAGGCTTTGGAGGCAATTTTGAAATTTTGGAAAACATGCCTTGATTCCACCTGGAGGGGCATTTTGGGCATTTTGAAAAATTAGACCCTAACTCCCACGCCTTAGAAGGAGTTTGACTCCTGCGCCTTGGAAAGAGCTTGACTCCCACGTTTTGAAAGGAGCTTGACTCTTATGCCTTGGAATGATCTTGACTTTGATACCTTAAAAGGAGCTTGATTGCCACGTCTTGGAAAAAGTTTGACTCTCACGCCTTGGAAGAAGCTTGACTACCATGCCCTATAAGGAGCCTGACTACCATGCCCTGTAATGAGCCTGACTATCACGTCTTAGGAAGGAGCCTGACTTCCACACAAGGAGCATTTTTGGAATTCTTACTTGCACTGACCAATCCAAATATTTTAATTATTTATTTAAAATATTCTTATTCATGTGGACTACTAAAAATCCAATTAATTGTATGCATGCCCAATGTGGGTACCATGCAATTAATTTGTGTAATATATGAGTGAGTTGTAAAAAATATACTCCTTTACAAATCCCATAATATTCTAAAAAATATATTATTTGGAGTTGGTTTATAAGCCTTGTTACACACACATATGCATATATATATATATATATATTAATTTTAATTTCACAAAAAAATAATTTGGATAACTTTGATCACCCATCTATTATTTGTGAAAAATGCATATCGAGCAAAAAAAATATTTTTGTTGCATGTTTTGCTAGCTTCTTCACCTGCACAGGCAAAATCATTGCACATTGGACAAAAAATCTTCCTACATGGCACATCAACAGGATTGTGGAGTGGCTTGCTACCGCTGCCTCCACTGCATGGCATGTCGGCCCATCCCATCTGCACGCCACATTAACTGACCTTAGTCTATCTACTTGACTATGCGGCACGTAATTTAGGCATCGTCAAACCGTCTCTGCCATCTTCCCAAACTCGCACGTTGGTCGTTCGTAGGTTTGCCAAGTCGTTGATGCTGTCGTAGATTCTTTCGCGGCAGCTCTGCAACCAAAGCTCAGCTGCTGATTTCTAGTGTCCCTGCTCACTGCCGATGACCACTGAACCCCTGATTCTGGCAGAGAAACAAACTCTACTTTGGCATGTGACTCTGCGCACACTGCTGTTAATTGCGTGAGACTGCTGACGGCCGCAGGCTACTGACGACCCTTGCACCGTCACTGTCCAACCAACCTTCTCTGTCTCTGGTTGAGAAGAACCGAAGAACCATGGAATCCATTAGCATCTTGATTGCTGAGCAGGCTGCCGCTATTCCAGATGCCGCCACCATCTAACCGTCAGACGAGTGATTCCCGCCGACCGAAGAATTGGCACCGCTTTTCCTACTCTGGCGCTACCTTCGTCACACCGGATCTTCCCATCTGATCGCCGGAAAATATAGGAGAAAGTCGTCGCCTGCTCTTCTTCCTTGCTGCCATTGTTCCAAATCTGACGCCATCTGACCTTTGGACGGTCGATCTTCTCCGACCATCAAGTCTCTGCTACTTTTTCAAATCCAACGCGGATGATACTGCACTGGATTCCCTTCTCCGGTCGTCGAAAAATGCAAGACAGAGTCGTTGCCTGCTCTTCTTCCTCACTGCCAATGATGCTACCCATCGTCATCCGACCTCCTAGCAGCCGACGACTTCTCGCTACCTACCGCTGCTTGGATCTGGCGGCTGTATATCAGTCGCTCCGCACGATGTGCTGATCGTCCGATCAGCTGACCATCTACTCCATCTGGTTTGCGTAAGTGGAAGAGCTTTAAATTGACCACACCTGATTCGCTCAAGCCGACTACAGCGTCGAAATCCCCAACTTGCAGACTCCATGTTGTCGACAATCAACTTCACAAAGGTCCAGATTGTCTTTGTTGTGTAACGGAGGACTATGATGGAGTGATCATGATTCACATCCAGTTAATATTCCATCAGTAACAAACCATCTTTTTTGAGGAATAGTAGTGATTTTTTAAGGTGTCTAAACATCACTATGAAATGAATGAAATGGTTTCGAAGGAACATAAGGTTTTGGCAAATAAGTAGTATAATGACTCTTATATAGATAACAAATTTCACATTGAAAAATAGAGCAATTCAAACCCTTAAACAAAGTAGGAAATACGTGTTTAAGATATTGAAAATTAAGATGTTCTAGTCTAAAATGCAAAAGCATTATTTGTTCATAAACGGGAATAAAACTAGCACTGTCAATCTTCTTCCCCGAGCTATGGTCCTGGAATTCACAGAGACAATCAAAGAAGATAACATGATAATTAAACTCTTTAGGAAGTTTACTCACAAATAAAAGATTATAGGCTAGTTTAAGAATATGGAGAACTGGTTTAAGATTAATATTCTCATAGAGTTTTATCAAACTTTTTCTTGCAATGGGTGAGAAACTACCATCTACAATTCTAATTTTTCTATGCCTATGCCAAAATAAGATGAATAGGTGCTAGATAATTTAGAAAGGTTAGTTATTTGATCTGAAGCTCCGGAATTAATGATCCATGGAACAAAGTTTAAACAACAAGAAAGGGCAGTAAGTTCACTATCTGTTTGAGTGAGGGAAACATTAGGAATACCATATGATGAATTGTATTTCAATAGTTTAAGAAGATGATCAATCTGCTCCTTACTGAAGAGACTTGCTTCAGCTTCATTGGCAGTGGTTGTTGGACGATTGGTTCTATCACCAGTCTTACTGTTCTTCCAATTTGCAGGCTGGCCATGGATTTTCCAGTAGGTCTCACGAGTGTGGCGAGGATGGTCATAGTAATCACAACAAACTTGTGGCTTTTCTTCAGCTTTCTTCCAACAACGTGCTGCCTTGTTGGCAAAGTTCAAAGGCAATTAAGGTTGAAGTCTCTATAGCCCACTAGTGATCTTCTTGCCCAACATCATGTTTCTACGACTTTCTTCGCTTTGCACTTCTACAAAGACTTCATCAATTGGAGGAAGAGATGATCTGCTAATAATTCTTCCTCTCACTTCATCAAATTCCACATTAAGCCCGACAAAGAACTTGCATATCAGTGGATTTCTATTCGTAGTCATTGAACATATCCAAATCTTGCCACAATGATTTCAGCAAATTAAAATACTTAGTGACTGTGTCCTTCCCTTGTCAAGTTTCACCAAGTTTTAAAGTTAACTCATAAACTTGAGACTGGTTTCCCAAATCAGAATGCATTTGGTTAACATTATCCCATGGTTCCTTAACTATGGAGTAGCACATGTAATTCGAACTGATGTCCTCGTCCATGGAGCTAATGAGCCACGTCATAAACATCGAATTTTTTGCATCCCAAGTAGCATAAGTCGGATCTTCTGATGCTGATGCCTTCTTACATCTGGTCAGGTTACCAATATACCCATGCACTTGAATATATATTCGAATAGATTGAGACCATTTGAAGAAATTATGACCATTCAAGTGCATCGTGGTGATCTGGATAGAATGAGAATCAATGTTTGGAGCTTGGGAAATTGTACGGTTGGACGGATTAGAGAGAAAAGGGGCGGACTCATATGATACTTCAGATATGGTGGGTAATTTGGCTTTGCAAAGGAACAACTAGGTTTTTTTTTTTTTTCTTCGTCTTTTTGGGCAAAGTTAAGAAATGAGTTCCTACTCTGATACCATATAAGAAAAAAAAACTGAATAATATTCTGTATATGGACTCTATATACTTTATATGAGGGTCCTCTTATAGAGAAAATTACAATTCAAAACAGGAAAATCTCCCTATAATAGTTGGCTAATAACTAGCTTTCCTACTTTAATGTTTACAACTAATCAAATTTCTTAATAATTGGTTGTATCACAATTGAATCCCTATTTTCCAACATAACTGCATGGATGTCTGTTACATGAAGCAAAACCAAAAATTAAAAAAAATGACATTTTTGACTGGTTTTAATCGTCATGATGGTTGACAATGCTAAATAAGGTAGATGGTTTAGAAAGTAGTAGCATAGATTAACAAAATGGAACTTTTGGCACTGCCAGGAAAGCGCTTTAACATGAAATGGGCTAGTGTGGATTTGAAAATTTTCAGCTTTGGGGGAGGCAATGCTACACACAATTGGTTATATCTATACAAGGCAAGCAGCTAAAGAACTTGGGAAGAACATGAGGTACATGGGGATGCCTTTCTTAGCAGAGTGGGTTGGAGACAAAGGCCATAACATCAAATCGCAAGTAACTGCAGCTTCAGGTATCTTAGAACAACTGTTTTCTTTAAGAACATAGTTAGTGGCCATATTTGGTAAGTTAAACTTTCAATCTCCCTTTCAATTTCTCATTTATGAGTAGTAGATAGCAACCGAAAGAGGTTCAGAAGTTCTCCAAATCATTGCACTTGAGGGGCGCGATGAAATGGAAAATAATGCTTGTGCTGGGGTATCAGTAATGCAGATTCATCTGATTCAATTGGTTTACTTGACATCCAAGTGGTCCCTGCAATAAGCAGATAGATAGAGCCAGTAGTTCAAACTTTCACATTCCTTCTCAGGTCCATCCCAGGTCTGCAACACCCAGCCTAGAACCCATTTGCACAATGGTCATGAGTTTAGTATTAGATGATGAAAATGATTTTTAGAATGACCAATTAGAATTTGGTTCCACAGAATTTACAGTTCAGGCTTTCAGATTTCACCAAATTTCTAGAAATAATAAACTATACAGTGACATCATGTAACTGATCAGACCATTAGGATAGCTGACTAACCAATCAATCCAGATGCTTCGGCTTGATTGAGGAAGCTATAGAATGCATCCCCGTAGCTAAAAAAATTTGTGTTAATTGTATACGCGCTGTGCATCTGATCCAATTACATGAAGGGTTGAAGAGGTTGGAGCCAGGTGAAAATGTGGCAGACTTGTTATCCAAGCACTTGGAAGAAAACAAGGATGCCATGCTTAACTCTCTTTGGAAGATCAGTGTGGTAGACATTGAGATCACGCTTTCACATGTCCCCCGAGCAGTAAGTGAAAGTTGCCAATTGTCTTGTTCTGTGTTGATCACTGCCTCTCCATGTTTTGCCTGATGACTGGATTAAATGATAGATAGTCCAAAATTTTGCAGTGTCAGCATTTGCGATCAAAGAAGTTAAGCAGTGTATTGATTAGTTAAATGCTTCTATCTTTCTCAGGCGATCATGGATGCTAGTGCTCCAAGGGAAACACTGAAGTTACGAACCAGAGCATTGAAAAAGCTTGGAACAATTTTCCAGGTGAGAAAGTATTGTTGAATATAACTTGCTATAAATCATGGTTCATTCTAACAACTGCCAACAAAATGGGTGGTTATGATCATCCAAGAAATTCTCTAACGTGGGCATGACGCCTTTGCATCCAAATTATTGCATCCCAGATCAAAATATAGCCAAGATGAACCAGTTATAGGCAGACAACTGTATGTTTATTGTACAATATCTCAAATTTCAATAGTTTGCTTCTCTTTCAGAATGTCATAGTCATATCCTTTCAAATGCCATGGTTAGGACATCATGCTAATTAGACAAGCTTTTCTTTTCATCTCTCTGAGAAATATAGAACTAAATTGGTCTGGTTTTCTTTGGTTTTCTTAATTGTTTGAAGGGTGCCAAGGATCTTTACAGGAGAGAAAATAGCCTGCGTCATGAGATTGAAGTAATCAAATTTGAGCAAATTGCCTCCTCGTCATAATGGCGTCCTAGTTTGGTGGTCTCTCTTCATAAATTAAAAGAACCAGTACTGCCACCTCAGTTGATGTTTTCTTGCCCCAGTTTAGCCGAGTTAATACAAATTTAACTAATCATTATGTTGAACTGAGCTGCGAAACTGAAACAAGTTGCACGCTAGTAGGATTAATTGGCACTTCATGAACCTCTAATAATAATCTTGTAAAATTTTAGTAAGGATGTTTTGGTATCACATTTTTAAATCAGGCAGGATTATTCATGAGACTATATAGGGAAGCAGAGGTCCCTAGGTTGTTAGGTAAGGATAAAGTAGGATATGCCTGTCTTGCCAACAATCTCACAGTTTCCTTTTCCCTTCTCCCTAAAATTGCTTGGTACACTGAACTCATGAACAGTTGGCCTACAAATCTCACCTAAATTGATTGCTTGCGTGACCTTTCAGCGACAAATAGAGTAAGGGCTCTTTCGGATAGATGGGAAAATATGTGTAAAAGATGTAAAAGAAATAGAATTGTTGTAAGAGAAGGAAATATGAATTGAGATAAGAGATAATCATTGAAAATAAAGCTAATAAAAATAAAAGAAACATGCTATTTAGATGATAAGACAGAAGATAATAACTAAAATTATAGATAATAATTAAAAAATAAATTTTAGATTAGTAGAACGCTGCATCTCCTTAAAACGGAGTCACAAAAGGAAAGTTGATCATCCACATCTCGACCTTCCGTTGGGTCGAACTCGGCATCTACTTAAAGACTCACAGCCCAAATTGGCTGTCTTTGTCCTAAATGCTGAGTCAGAGGCCTCATGAGCTGATCAAATATCATGATATTTAATGATTCATCGCACTGACCACTGACATCTAATCATCCTGGTGTGCGAGGTTATACACCCCATTTTCTGCGGGTGTGTGGTATTTGGCATCCCACACTGTTTGGCCAAGTGATCAATCACATCAAACATGCCATTCAATAAAAGGAACAACTTCTGCCTGTAGTTTGTTATTATTTTTCTTTTCTTTTTTTCTTCCTTGAAACGTTCACTTTCTTGTTTACGTATATTGAACCAAAAACTGTTTATTTAAACTTCTTCGTAATGCATGGTTACATTAAACTTCGTTTTTTACAGTTGGATCGCAGGATGTCATTGGCCCAAGACATGCCTCGTTATTTATATCATCCGCATTCACCAATATAAAAAAAAGAAGAATGAAAAAAAAAAAAAAAAAAAAGATGAAGAGACAAAACCGTTTTTGCTGTCAAGCCGAGTGAAATTTCTTCTCGTTTCTTTTTTTTTTATTTCAATTTTTATCGTCATGAACTGACTTCATTGAAGTATTCAATTATTTCTCATCTCCCACCTAGCTTAAGGCCAGAGAAATTGTGGCTACCAGTGAGCTAACTGATTGTCTTTTAATAATCATGATAACTCTTCATGGCAATCTGATGGCTAAAAGTTTCAAGAATACGAGAGACACTAAGAAAAATATTAAAGTGCGAGAATTACTGTTTATAAATTGTGGCTATGCAAACCTATGGTGGGTATTTGTGTGTACATACATGATTATAGTGTTCCTTCATAATTTATATAGAATTACTTATTATGTATGTATGTATTTATGTATGTATATATATATGTGCTAGTGTATTTTTATTACTTTTTAAAAATTAATATTTAATATGATATATTTCATCCAAATATGAATTTATATTTATCACTGTTCATCCAAAAGTTCCATCAAGAATTCATCCCTCCCTTAATTTATTATAGCAATAGATTAGATGACATTAAAGGTGATGAAAACAAAATTAATTTCTCTCTCAACTGGGTAGCTAGCAATTTATCTTTATCAACATCGCTAAACCCCACTCAACCCACTACAATGGGTTGAAGATGACACATCATCAATGCCTACAGTCTTCCGAATTTATGGCCTTATCACTAAAGCGGGATGATTGATCCTTGGACATGTTCTGAAAATTTTTAACCACTGAAGTAGTCAATCGATGAAATCAGTGCTGCTTTTTGGCTAAAAATTAACTTCCCCCTGCGCTTTGAAGCTTAGGGAGGAGGGAGATTAGCTAGCTTTTTTGTCACACATTTAATGAGTTCAAGAGTTTACAGTATAATGTTCAAAGCCTTTTAACATCAGAAGAAGACGATGTCCTTGATTGTGGCAGTTTCTGCCCACGGAGCAACTGCAGAAGATAAAACTGCTTGGGCTGTAGAACGGGCAGCCAGTGCAACTGTTTTTTTAGAGTAGGGAAACTTCATATGCTAGCCTAGAAATTGTGACATATTATGACCTGGGCATTCCTTGTGCATTCGCCAACTTGCGGAAGCATCAATGAAATGTCAGCGAATCTTATGGCTAGGAGAGTCTATGCCTAATGGGAGGAAGCAACAATGATACGTCAATGATCCTAATGGCTTGAACAGTCTTTGCTTAATGCGAGGAAGCATCAATGATATCAGTGATTTTAGTGGCTTGAAGAGTAGTCTATGAATACTGGATTGGTATGTTGATTAAGGCTCTTTAACATCTCTGTCGGTCATGATGACACTTGAATCCAAACTATTTTTGAAGCCACCTTTAGTGCACCGCCTTCTCTTGATCCACCTCTAGTGCTCCCCCTAGCATTTGTCAACACCCAGCACTCAGGTAGCAGCCGGCACTTTAGCAGCAAAGACAGGCAAGTGGAGCACTGAGGTCATTTTCTATGGAACTTGTCTTGAAAACTATTTGATATCATTTGAGTAATTATGACAAATATTCCTATGCAACCACAGAGGAAAAGAAAAAGAAAAGAAAGATGTACCATATTTTAAAATGACAAAATGCCTACGATAAATAGAAGAGTAACTAAGTTAACTTCCAAAAAATAAAGAAAAAAATTCCCTTTTTTTCATTTTTGCATATTGGCAGGCGTAGCTTGATAGACATGGCAATATATTGGATGGATATAGCTGACTTCCAATGATATTTAGTTCTGTGCTTTCTTTGCAGGTGTCCAAGATTGTTAAAACTACGAGAACTGAGAGAGATAGAGAGAGAAAGAGAGAGAGAGAGAGAGAGAGAGAGAGAGAGAGAGAGGGAGAGAGAGAGAGAGAGAGATGGTCACGTAATTAAAAAGTAGCTTATATTTTCAGTAATCTTAGTCGAGATTATTAAAAAATGCTGCGAGACATCAAACGCCCCTTTGCATGGTTGAGATCGATTTAATTTCAGCCATGAAATATTTATTTTGAGAGAAATTATACCCATATTTAGTTATTTACTGGTATTACTATATATTGCTAAATGAAAATTTAGAACTGATCCAATTGACTGGTCTGGTTTAAGAATGGAAGCCATTCAATTGGAGAAAACTGATAGAATCGGTGGAGCCAACCTTTTGGAGCCGTTTTATTGAAAATTGGAACCACAGCTGCTCGCAGCCATGTCAGGTTCCTAATCCCTAGCATCTAGACTTTTTAATGGTTTCGAGGGTGCTTTTCCATCTAGTTTCTAATATTAATACTTTATTATCAAAATATAGAAGCCAGTCGAAACTAGTTTGAAATGGCAAGTGAACCTTATTAAATCATACTGTTTTCGCCTCTAGTTTGATTTTTATAAAATATTATGGAGATAAGCTTAAAAGAAGTATCTAAAGGCCTCTTTAATTTGATGTAAAAGATATGTAAAAGAGAATTAAAGATGTTAAATAATGTTAGTGATTTAATAAAATAAAATTGAGAAAAAGAATGACATGACAAGTTTAAAAAAGTAGAATTAAAGATGAAAAGGATAATTCTTTTTTTATAAAAATAAGAGTATTGATGGAAAAGATAAAAAATAATAGTAAGATAGATACGAATTATAATGAAAAATATATAAAGTTTATAATTTGGGCAAAAGTAAAAGTCTCTTGTTGTGCATAAAAAAAAGTGTAAAAAGCTCTCAAGGACCATTAGACCTTTTTACACCAAAACGAATAGACAGCAAAAAGGCATCACGGCATCTATAGATGATCAGCTGGTCCAAATGGAATGATCTTTGTCAAAGAGTAGTTAGGTTGGGTCATTGCACTAACTGGTTGCTATGAAATTAGGTTCCAAAATCTTGGGCTATTTACAAAAAGAGCCTGGCTTTCCTACCTCAGCCCTTGACCTTTTTCCACAACAACCCAAGGATTAAACCGTTGATGATTAATGGAACTGTCACTTTCCTAGACAAAATAGGCCAAGATGCACCCACTTTATCGAAACAACTGATCATGATATATTCATTGTTTAAACCTTATAGTGCTTCTCTTTATAGCCCACCAATGCCATTTCAAATGAGGTATTTGGTACCATGTCCTTGTCGTTTTGGATAATTGAAAGCACTAGCCATCCACATATCTATTTTATGCTCTCTAACCATTTTCTTGTGAAGCTTTGTGCTAACATCCACAACCCGACAAGTGTTGTGGCAATTTAGTTTACAAAGGTGTGGTCCGTTCATCTGTGATCTGATCCTTTGGTCTGCTTGGACAAACCTTAGATTATCTACACATGAAATATTTTCCATCGAAAATGTAAATAATTTTAATATGAGTCCAATAAACAAGTTACCGGTTCATGTTAAATTGGTAAATATCTTTGAATTTGATGGCTATTTTTTATTAAAAAAAATGATGTTTGAACAATTCACATGCAATGGATATCAAAATATAATGAGCTCGGATCATGGAATTTCTGGCATCATTTAACTAGGTAGAGATCAGTATTGTGTGCATGTACGGCCACTTGCTGTGGATGGCAGGCTCGAGATCCTGCGTTTGTTCCTCCATCATTAGAAAATAGTGGTGAGTATCCAACACTACATAGGAATGATCCAAACCGTACATTGAAATGACTGTAGATGAAAGTGTCAACCCAAGCATTTGCACTAATGACATAATGTTAGCCATCCTAGCTAATTGTTTTGCTTTAAGTTTGCAGCACTCAACGTCTCACGTTCAATTACCCATTTGATGATTTTTAACCTGATAATCGAACATATCAAATATAAAAAATGGACCCCCAATTTGGATGGTCACGATTTCCCTGCATAGTTGCCATTTATGAGACAAGCACGGATGTAGTGTGCAATATACGAGTTATCAAACTAATTAAGCTTCCAAATTTATGGGTTATCATGAAAATTAACAATCGAAGATCATTGCTTTTAATATATATCCAATTCCAATGTTCCTATTTCCACTAACGAGTACGCATCAATCGAAGGTTATGACTACCAAACTAATGTAGTTTTGGATGCCATGGGAATACAGCTGCTGCATTATTTCCAGACTGCCAGGGTAGCAGATAATACAAGTCACATGCTTGCTACAACTGTGACTTGCATTCGTAGAAGGCCAGTCATTTTATCAAGGGCTGATGACTGTAGCCATGGTCCACTGATCCAAACTTTTGAAATGATGAGCACCAGCTTGGAAGTCTGGGATAAATTTGGAGTCTCCTTCAGGCTGCATAAAATTTCTCCAAGTTTCATTTTTTGAAGAGTTGGAATTGTACAATCTGAACAATGCACTCTGCATGGTCATGTAGATGATGCTAATGCTTTGGATTATTACACCATTATTACAAGAGGATCCATTGCATTTTGGGGCTAAAAGCGCATGCAAATTTAAATGCTTAAAGGGAATGTAAGATAAACATATAAAATGGTATGGCTGGTGTACTTTGGAAACTTTGAAGCTAATGCTCAATAAGCATAGATCAACTTCCCACTGTGTATAAAGCACTACTCAAGTTTATGCTTTTTTATGCATCCCAGATCATCCAATCGAGATCTAATGATTTAGACTTTACAGAATACATCAGTGAGGGGTTAAATTCCAATTGCAAAATCGTAAGGGTTTAAGACCATCTGAACAGCAAAACTGCGAGCCGTACCTAAAAGACACAGTGGCCAACATTTTCAATAGTACAGATTTCTGTGCATGCGTCCCATATCTGTGGTGGGCGATCAAAACCATTTTAAAATGGTGGTGAACTACCACCAGGGCTATGCTCATAAACAAATCAATCCACTAGTGACTAGACAGTCATGGACTTAGTGCCCAACATGAAGAAAAGTGGTCATGCTAACCTTTTAATTTCTGTGAATTTAATACCGTAAAGCTTGCTTCAGTCATTGCGATTTCGCCAATAAAAAACTGCTCTTCTATTTCTGCCTTCATCACTGGCACTCTCTTTTTGGATTCATTTCAGCATTGCAGCATAGAAATGGAGCATCTTGGATGAGAGAGAGAGAGAGAG